>BSBM01000962.1:3992500-4270000 GCA_027924585.1 Larix kaempferi | reverse complement strand
CTTCTTCATCATCATCATTGATAATGATGATGATGACGAAGATGATGATGATGATGATGATGAAGATGATGCATGATGATGAAAATGAGTACGAAGATGAAGATGATGACGCTGATGACGACGAATATGATCATCATCATCATCCTCATCATCATCGTCCTCGTCATCGTCATCATCCACGTCATCATCATCATCTCCATCGTCATCATCATCGTTATCACCCACTTCCTCGTCATCATCCCCATCCTCATCATCATCACTATCATCATCTTGGTCATCGTCTGCATCATCAACATCATCATCGTCGTCATCATCATCATCATCATCCATCATCTTCATCATCATCATCATCATCATCATCATTGTCAGCATCATCATCATCATCATTATCATCTTCTTCGTCATCATCATCATTTTCAATCGTCATCATCATCATCAACATCATCATTAGCATCTTCGCCATCATCATATTCTTCATCAATGATGATGATGACAAAGATGATGATGATGAAGATGATGGATGATGATGGAGATGAGTACGAAGATGAAGATGATGGATGATGATGGAGATGAGTACGAAGATGAAGATAATGATGCTGATGATGATGAATATGATGATGATGATGATCATCATCATAATCATCTTCGTCATCATCAGCATCATCATCCTCATTCTCGTCATCAACATCATCATCATCATCCCCATCATCCTCATCGTCATCATCAACATCATCGTCATCATCCCCATCATCCTGATCATCATCATCCTTATCATCATCATCAACATCATTGTCATCATCCCCGTCCTCCTCCTCCTCCTCATCATATAAATTTAATTTAATTCAATTTAAAACATTATTAATTATTAAAAAATATATTTTTTTATAAAAAATTTTAATCACTATGACAAATTTCAAACTTTAGTAAAAACAACGCGCACGTGCCATTTTGCGCGTACGCGCATTTGGACGCGTACGCGCCATTGTGTGCGTACACGCTTTTTAAATACACGTGTACGCGCTAGTTTAGTTTTTAAATTTTGGCGGGTAATTCATTTCCCACCAACGTGGTGGATGACTTGGCTGCTATGGTTTTAGGTTCGGGTTTCCAAAATACATATAATAATATAAAAAAATACATCTTATAACAGAATACATCTCATTCTATAACTTCTTCCATTTCGAGCATGATTCTGCGCATGCTACACTTGTCCACTGCTAATGAAATTGCACACACTTGTAGAACTATATGTGTAGATTATGAATATGTAATTTTTTATTAAAACTATTTATTGTTCCTATTTTTTAGTTAATTTCAATTGCACTAACATCAATCTTACACAAAGAGTAGGTTATTTCTTCCATCTATAACTTTTTATTGGCTCACCTATTTTGAAAATGGAAAAGAACACAGAGAAGTACACACAAAAACATACATCCTAAAAAAAACAAATTGTTGATTGATTAGGTTAAGGCCATGATATCGAGGGCTAATGCTCGGCCTAATCATTTTAGGGATGGGATGACTTCCTTAATTAAAAAAAAAAAAAATTAACATAAATAAATATGGAAAAATAATGCCGCATTAGAACGGCCTGTTATCTACGACTGTATATAATTTTGTTAACAAAAATCCACCATTTGAATACCGAACCAGAGGGCTAACACAAACATATTCATTATATTTTCTTAAAAAAATAACATACCAACCTTAGAAGAACCCCATTTTTTTAGAGTTATACTTAATTTCCATAAATAATATTTATATATTCCGGAAGGTAATCCAAT
This sequence comes from Larix kaempferi, assembly GCA_027924585.1. NCBI lineage: Eukaryota > Viridiplantae > Streptophyta > Pinopsida > Pinales > Pinaceae > Larix > Larix kaempferi. Next base: position 4,268,213 of record BSBM01000962.1, on the reverse strand, counting down.
TTTCTACGTTTGATCTTCTTGTGCCATATCCCAAAAAGTTGTGTAGGTAGCTCTAATATTGCTTTTTGACGTTTAGATTTCTGTTTTTCCAGAAGTCCATTGCGGCTAACGCTTCATGAGTGGCCAGCATTAGCTTGCACCAGCCCTCTAGTTATAACTCATGTAAATATTTCATTAAACACTTCTCATGCAAATTCATAAATCCATTTAAAACATTTCTTTCGAAGGAGCTAGTGAATGGAAGCAAAACTAGGATTTCAATAAGCAAATCTAGAACCATATAGGAACTCTTCCACACATTTCTTCATGAATTTAAAGTGTAATTATCATATCTAATACCAGTTATCTCACTCAGTCATTTTTCTCAAACATTTCACATGCCAAGTCTTGAAACTACATAAAACAACCCAATCGGTGAACTAGTTTTCGAATAGAGGCTAGACACTGTAGAGAGGTGTTTCAAATCATTCATAATATATTGCACAATAAAAGTACACATAATATAAATAAAAGAGGAACAATTATCAGATATGTATCATAGGTTCCAAATAAATTTTTTTCTCAAGGACATGATGGTGTCTCCTTATATTGTTCTTGAGTTTTTCTGGAAAGACCCAGGTTCTGTGTGGTTCGAGGAACCAACAAAACACCTTTTCACCAACCCTTTCAGCAACAACCCGTGAATAGATTGAGGTCTCACCTGAGGTGAAGTTAATGGGGAGGTTGCGGAATCAGGTTTCGACAACCGGGTGATGAGCGCTTGACGGACTGAAGAGAAACATGCTACAGGACTTGTGTTGCAAATTGGGGACTACGCGAAGTTCACCTTCTTCGCAGTTACACTTGGACTATCATGCATCCAAGGATTGCGTGATGTGGAATGGTTCTTCGACAATAGGACAACACAATGGAGGTCTGCACTTCCTCTCAACACTTATGCAGCTTCAATGGACTTTACTTAGTGTAACTGATGCATTTAACAAGCACCATAGATTGCAAACCTTGTGACTTAAACAATATGATAGATTGCAATGTAACTGCACACTTTTGGTGATGCGCTCAGGGAATCGCACTATACTGACTTCGCGGGTTTAAGTGTTTACTTGATCAACTTATGCATTCATCTGACTTAGAAATACTTATGCATTTAAAATTCATTCACATATGTTGATACTTAACATATTATCCCCATCATCATCTTTATGGTGAATACATATAAAAGAAAGAACACATGAACTCATAAACAAAATCTTAACCATTCACATAAGAAAATACATAAATTCAAGCACATAATTACTCACGTAACACAGAATTTAATGTGGTTCACCCCCAGGATGGCAGCTACATCCACAGGAATTGATGTTATATTGTTTATGGGAAGGGTACAATAGTTTTAGTCTGCGCACTCAGCTACATAATCTCTTCTCTCTTCAGTAGGTCTATGCACACGCAACTGCAGAGCCTTTTTACAATCTTCTCTCAACAGAGATCTAGATTCAACAATAATCAACTTATTCACGATCATAGATTAACCCTTTCCCTTACAAAATATGCCCTTTTATAAATCATGCCCTTAGGTCACATCTTTACAATCAAGTGGGCTCAGAAACCCTAAGGTTCCCCAAAACAAGGGCGGTTACCCCGCTAACCAGGACTGTTAGGCTCTGATAGTGACTCGTCGTCATGGCCATCCTTTTACGTGTGGTCACATCGCTTTTAGCCACTCTACCCATCGCATGTCGGTAGGTCACTTTCACCCTGTCATTCCTTCTCTAGTGGATTTATGCGGTCGGTTCATGTAGTGTTGCCTTTGCGTGGCTGGTTTCTTTCCTTCCGCACCACTCCTTACCTGTCTGTTGGGAATCATGAAGTATCTTAACCAAAAATTAGACTGCTGATGGTCTCACCGGAATTTATACCGTTTTCCTTCCAAAACTCTTCCATGCCAAATCTTCACGGATCTGGCTCTTCGAAACGCTGTCTCTCCAAAGCGCTGTAACTTCGCGGTGCTGACTCTCTTACTCTGTCGATGCTGCGCTACACTGTATCCTCGCAGCTCCCAAAACTGCCTTAACTTGGTCCAGGCCCAACATGCCCCTAACACTTACATGCGGCTCGTCCCCGAGTTAGTTTCCACTTCTGGTTCCCCTAGCTGCTCTTCCTATTGTGGAGCTATCGTAGCAACTAACTCTTGATATGTTTTGCTTATCTTTGCAACTGTATCCTTGGTATCCTATTCAATTGCTCCGATGGTTTCCAACACATCTGGTGTTAAGTCATCCTAAGTTTTCTCTTGTATTGACGCCTGCGCGTCGCGGAGTTCCTGTAGCTTTGTTTCGATCTCTTGCAAGATTGCATTTGCTTCTTCTTGTAGGGGCTGTGAATTTTCTGAAGCATCAGCCTCCCTTTCTTATAGAACTACGAGTTCCCTTTTCAACTTCTTAAATTCCAGAAAGCGACGGAGTCTGCCTTTTGGTGGTAGGGCCCTTATCTCTGCATTCAGCGTATCCAACGCTGCATACTTCTCCTGCAAACTGGTTTGGACCTGCAGCAGCTGAGGGTCCTCTTGCAGTATAGTAAACACTCTCTTAGTTTCGTCCAACAATCTTTGACATTTTTCTACTTCGTTGGCTATTCTCTCTGCGGCTGCTTTCGCTTATGTTGCTCTGAGCTCTGCCTTATATGGTGGTGTTTTCAGTTGATTCTTTGCTTCTAAGGTGGAAATATTTGCTTTATAGTCTACCTCCATATATGTCATTTCAGATTTATGATCGCTAACTATCGAATTGATCTTAAGTATAGTGTCTGCGAGCTTTGGCTGCTCATCGCATTCTGGTATCTCGACACAGGTTGGAGCGACGGTCTTCTCTATTCTTCTTCGCTCCTCATGTGCACTATCAAGTGCTATAGATTTCTTTTCAGTTTCTTCCCACAAACTTTTGTAATTTGCTTGTAAGTCATGGTGCTGGTTCAAAGTGACCATGTCTCTATCATGTATCTACTCCACAACCTGCAGGTGTAGATTGTGTAAACCTTCTAGTGGCAACATCACAATGTTGATGTCCACATGATCTACCCTCTGCGTGCTCGCAACTATTTCGTCGCGTGGTAAAATGACACTAAGTGGGTCAATGTGGACGATGTGCGGTTTTGGTTCCATGGTCAGGGATAAAGGTTTTTTCTTCAGCTGTGAAGTGTCCCCTGACCTTCCTTCCAACTCTGATTCTCGAGTCAAATCCAAGTTGTGCTGGACTTGCTCAAACTTCACTTCTATGCCTTGCAACGTGGTGAGATTCTGCTCCAGACTTGCTTGAATCTCCTCATTCTTATTGCCTTTGATGTTCAACATGTCTTATAGATGTGCGGTGACCGTGGATAGGATCATCTCATAATTTTCATCATGTAGCTTCGTGTCCAATTGGCCCTTTGAGGATTTCTGTTTCTTTTTCTAGACTTTATCTGGCACTGAGCTTCAGAGCTCCTTCACTTTTCCTATTGGTGACTCTTCAACAATCGTTGTTGGTATCTGATTAATTTCATTGGATTCACTGTCGATGACCATTGGTGCTTCGACTTTCCATTCATCCAACCATTCTTTCATAATGAGGTCGATATCTGCTTCGTCCATGTGATAGTTCCCTTGGAACCATTCCGGGTTCTTTTTCTGTGCCTTTGCTAAAATATAAATAGAATGCATGTTAGCATGAAAATTTAAAGTGTGGATATACTTGGATGTTACCTCTTTTGATATGCGGGGTGTGCGAACAATGAAATCGCACAACTTCTCGTAATATGTATAAAGTACTTCATTTGACGCGCATTGTCTTTCTAGCATCGGATTCGCCTAGAGATTCGCATATTTGGGGCCTCGACAGTCATTGCTGGCAGAGGTGAGGCCAATATAGTGCCTTGGATCCTTCAATCCTACAAAGGGAATCAATACCATCAACCAACTATATGGAAATCAATGCCATGGGCCTGAGTTTTGCGGACATCCTCCAGAAACGCATTCAACAAATATTGACACCAGTTGAATCTTCCCCCCTGCGTTGCCTTTGCCCCAAGGAGCACTGTGCCAGCTAGTACTTCTGTAGGTCTAGCCTTCCACCATATTTTTCCTGCTAGCAGTTGTACTACAAACCTTGTAGCATCATCTTTTCAATCGTCCATGACAAACCCTCTTTTTCCTTTCGGGATGTTGTGACTTTCTTTCATCTGCGCGACAATATCCTTATCTCTTGTTTTGCCAGCAAAGTATTTCTTTGGATCGTCGCATCGCTTGCTTATCCCTATGATCTGATGGATCAGATCTATGTTTATTTCGATGTTTATATCCAACCAAAGGTAGCCTTAGTTTGTGCACCATATGAGTGTGTGCAACACCACGTTAAGTTCTGGGCTCCAGTCGAAGTGCGGGAGCCGCAACAAGTTCAGCAACCCTGATTCCACTACTTTGGATAACCAACTTTGTGCAACCAACACATAGTTTCTCTTCACATCCATCTTCCAGCACATATATCTATCTAGTTGAAATTGTGGGTACTTCGGCTCAGCTGGCTCCTTTTGCATTTGAAACAAATCATGATCTTCGAACTTACAGTCTGCGATCTTTCCCAACAAATTTGCTTCTTGTTTTACATGCTTGGACATGGCCGGAAGTGGTATCTCATACTTAGCATTTCTGGATATCTTTACCGCCGCTGCCTCTGCTATGCACGGAGAGATATACTTTGGTGTCAAGGTCAGTGGGATTTCTTTATCGCCAAGTGGAATGTCTGGCATCTTAGAGCTCATTATCTTTGGCTTTGTCTTCTTGACTACTGGTTCCTTGCCCTTGCCTTCATTTCTGCAGAGTGTCATGGTGAATGGCGTGAACCTTGTCCTTGTTCTGTAACAACCTTCTTAGCATGGGTTCTCATCAACCCTTCAAGCTCGGTTTGCTTAAACACCCTCACAGCCTGCTCGACTATGGACTCTTGCTCAACGGTGGAATTGTCAGACATTCACTATACTGTTCTCTACAAACTCACAAAATACTCATCACAGACTGTTAACAGATTGAATCTATGGCTTACGGAAAAATTTCAGAGTTTCAGTAACGACCGGGAGTCCAGACTTAGCGGTATTTATAGGCATAGTTAGCCTTAACCACGCCCATCAATGGATAGATAAGCATTAAATGGCATGTCTGTTGGCCAAATCTGTTGAGGATTTGGATCCTTTCCTTCATTAATTCCCTCAGAACGGCTATTTTTGCGTTAAATGCTCAAGCGTTCGTCGGTAACATCCCTGTATAACGGCTAGTTTTCCAACCGTCACTATAATGGCTAGTTTCTTGGAGTGTTGCGTCAAACTGCGCGACGAGTTGTCACTACTCCCAGCGCGGTTACTTCGCGGTGTCGTGCTTCTTTGGTCTGAACTTTGCATCTTTCTTATTCTATTTGATCTACGCAGCTACATTTTGATCTTCGCACTGCATAGTTCTTCTTTCCTATTCTTTTTCTTTTTCTTCTTTTTCTTTTTAACCCGCGCAGCTTCACTTCTTGAGTCATGCTACATGGTACATGCATCCTTTCCATCAAACTTTGTGTATCGGACCAAAATTGTGTACAGACTCTTCTTATGCTATGTAGTGAACTCTGTGGGTTCCAATCCCATAGTAAAAAATTCTACAATATCTTTATAATAGTCATCTGCGATCTGTATAGCAAATAACTGCACATCAGGTAGATTGTCTTCAAGATTGGTGGGTTCTTCACCTGATTCAATCCTTGAGAGATGGTCCGGTCCTAGATTCAATCTTCCTGGTTTAACGGTTTAACCATAATTTCAAAGTCATACTCCTAAAAGAGTAATAACCATATGCATATTCTCCCCCCTAACACTAGTTTATTGACCAGATACTTTAAAGCAGAATGGTCAGTAAACATTAAGAAGTGCACAGTGAGCAAATAGTACCTGAATTTCTGCAGTGCATACACCATAGCTAGACCCTCTCTTTCTATGGTTGTATATTTATTTTCAGCTGATGAGAGCTTCCTGCTCGAAAATGCAATGGGAGTTTCAATGCCTCCCTCTCATGGCTGTGCTAGCACCACACCAAGTGGAATGGATGAAGCATCAACGTGTAGATGGAATTGCTTGTCCCAATCCGGAAAAACTAAGATGGGCGCAGTTACCAACTTATCCTTTAGTGTGTCTATGCCTTTCTCGCATTCTGCGTTCCATATGAACTACGCTTCTTTCTTCAACAACTTCTCCATCGGCGTGGTTATCTGCGCATAACCTTTGATGAATTTTCTATAGTATCTAGTATGTCCCAATGTGGTGCGAAGTTTTTTCATTAAATTTGGTGCAGGTAAATTAACCACTTATACTATGAAACGAGAACTATATACTATGAACGAGAACTCTACCCATAAAAACGATAATTTTTGCAAAAAAAACACCAAAAACACCCCCCAAATAGAAAAGTGTTGATGCCAGTATACACGTATTTTTTTTTAGGGTAAAAAATAGAGCCATGGCCTAAACATCCCATATTGTTGTTTAACAAAACTTTAAAATCAACCTTAAATTGGAATTTTTTTTTTCTTGAAAAGATAAATTACAACTTTCAGGAAAATTGCATATTAAACAAAAAAACAAATTTCTCTAATAATTTCACCATTATAACCATATAAAAACAAAGGAATTATGATGCGATTCATAATGAGATAATATATTAGACCATACAAGAACAAATGGTTCATATAAATATTCAAAAACTCCTCTAGAGTTTCAATTACAAAAATCATACTAGTAAAAAGCATCTAAACTGCTTCTTCAAATTCATCCATGGATTCTGACACCCCATCATCAAAAACTCCTCTAGAGTTTCAATTACAAAAATCATACTAATAAAAAGCATCTACACTGTTTCTTCAAATTCATCCATGGATTCTGACACCCCCATCAAAATCTACATTTTCTACAGATGAAGGACTTGATGAAGATGTAGATGACCCATACTCTTCTCTATTATCAATGGGCGCACAATATGAGTCTACATCTATACCCATCATTTCAGATGTCATATTCCTTCGGGATCTACGACTTGGTTTAATACACTCCCATTTTGCACGAATGCTCCCTATTCCACGAATATTAGCTTTGGGTTTTAAAAAAGAAATTAAAAACAAATTAAACTAACATTTAAACTAATGTTATAATTAAAAATTTAAAAAAAATTAAAAACAAACTAAACTAAGATAACATTATAATTAAAAATTTAAAAATACATTAAAAAAAATACTATATATCTATACTAAACTAAGATAACATTATAATTTAAAATTTAAAAATACATTAAGAAAAAATACTATGTATCTATATACTAACCAAACTAACATTATAAAAAATTTAAAAAAAAACTATACAAAAACTTAAAAGCAATTAAAACAAAAATTTAAAAACAATAAAAAATCAAACTATGCAAAATTTTAAAATAAATTAAAAAACAAAATAATTAAAAAAAAATTAAACTATAAAAAATTAAACAAAATTTATAAAAAATAAAACAAACTTTAAACAAAAAAATTTAAAAAAACATAAACTATACAAAAATTAAACAAAATTAAAAAAAAAATAAAACAAAATTTAGAAAATAAAACAAAATTAAAAAAAACTATACAAAAATCAAACAAAATTTAAAAAAAAAAACAAAATTAAAAAAAAAAACAAAATTAAAAAAAATATACAAAAATTAAACAGAATTTAAAAAAAAATAAACGAAATTAAAAAAAAATCGAAACAATGGCCCATTGGCGCCCGAGCGGGCGGACGTATGCCCGTCGGGCGCCAATGGGCGGCCCTCGAGGCTGGCCCTCGATGCCGGGCATCGAGGGCCGGCCTTGAGGGCCACCCATTGGCACCCGAGCGAGCGGACGTCCGCCGCTCGAGCGCCAATGGGCGGCCCTCAATGCCGGGTATCGAGGGCCGGCCTCGAGGGCCGCCCATTGGCGCCCGAGCGGCGGACGTCCGCCCATCGGGCGCCAATGGGCGGCCCTCGAGGCCGTCCCTCGATGCCCGGCATGGAGGGCTGGCCTCGAGGGCCGCCCATTGGCGCCCGACGGGCGGACGTCCGCCGCTCGGGCGCCAATGGGCGGCCCTCGAGGCCGGCCCTCGATGCCGGGCATCGAGGGCCGCCCATTGGCGCCCGACGGGCGTACATCCACCCACTCGGGCGCCAATGGGCCATTGTTTCGATTATTTTTTAATTTCGTTTATTTTTTTTTTAATTCTGTTTAATTTTTGTATATTTTTTTTAATTTTGTTTTTTTTTTTTTAATTTTGTTTTTTTTTTAATTTTGTTTGATTTTTGTATAGTTTTTTTTAATTTTGTTTTGTTTTCTAAATTTTGTTTTATTTTTTTTTTAATTTTGTTTAATTTTTGTATAGTTTATGTTTTTTTAAATTTTTTTGTTTAAAGTTTGTTTAATTTTTTATAAATTTTGTTTAAAGTTTGTTTAATTTTTTATACTTTAATTTTTTTTTAATTATTTTGTTTTTTAATTTATTTTAAAATTTTGTATAGTTAGATTTCTTTATTGTTTTTAAATTTTTGTTTTAATTGCTTTTAAGTTTTTGTATAGTTTTTTTAAAAAAAATTTATAATGTAAATTTGGTTAGTATATAGATACTTAGTATTTTTTTAATGTATTTTTAAATTTTGTTTAAAGGTCGCTCGCTTGGGCGCCAAAGGGCGGCCCTCAGGGCCCCCGTCGATGCCCGGCATCGAGGGGGCCGTGAGGGCCACCCTTTGGCGCCCAAGCAAGGGAGGTCAATCGCTTGGGCGCCAAAGGGAGGCCCTCACGGCCCCCTCGATGCCGGGCATCGACGGGGTTAGTTTGATTTGTTTTTAATTTTTCTTTAAATTTTTTATTATAATGTTGTTAGGAATTTTTTATTATAATGTTGTTAGGGGTTAGTTTAATTTGTTTTTTAATTTATTTTATTATAATGTTAGAGGGGGGAAACATGCAGCAGAAGAGGACATGAATTTGGCCTCCATGATATTGTTGATTAGTTTCATGTTTTGAAAAAAATGCTAAGTTTGATAATATTTTGATAAGATATATTAGTAATGTTTTGACTTTCAGACTTAATTTTAGAAATAAAATTTCTATATATAATGTTTGAAATATGTTTTTTACAAATTATTTGTATAGTTTTTCTTGAATTTATGTGAATCAACACTTTTCGGAAAATAATATGAAATAGTATCATTTTTATACAAAACATATCTGAAAATTGATTGAAAATGGTTTTAAATGTCTATATTGTCTGGAATTTTTTACAATTTTGTCAATAAAAGTGTCTTATTTTGTCCATAAAAATGTCTTATTTTATAGAAAAAATTGCAAAATGTATATGTTTTTCATTATAAATTGCTTAAAAATGTATGCTATTTTGCTAAATTTCTAAAAATGTACCTGAAAATGGAAACTAATTTTTTTTTACGATAAAGATAATTCAAAGGTTCCAAAAAATGCCTCAAAATGAAAATGTGTGATACTGGCATCAACCCTTTTTGAAACGGAGCTAAAAATACCTGCTAAAATTAGGAGAGAGAAAAACGAGAACTGTGTCGAGTTCTCATTTCATAGTATAAGTGGTTAATTCACAATCACTATGATCTTCACAGGATCAACCATCAGACCTTGTCTGCACACAATGTGTCCCAACAGAATTCCATAGGGTATACAAAAGATACATTTATTCAAATTCAAAGAGATTTGATGTTTTCTACACTTAGATAACATCATTCTCAGGTTTTCAAAATGGTTCTTCAGCAAACCAAAGACAGTCCAATCATCAAAATAGACCTCTAAGAACTTATGGATAAAGTCCTTGAATGCATCCACAACAACTCTGGAAAAGATAGCAAGTGCATTCTTCAACCCAAAAGGCATAACTGTATACCGATATGATCCCCATTCAGTAGCAAATGCGGTCTTATGTTTTTCTGCCTCATCAATACTGATTTGATGGTATCTAGAAAATTCATTAGTAAAAGAATAGGACTCATTTCCTCTAACATTGTCTAATACTTCATCTATAAATGGAATAGGAAATGGGTCATGCAGCGAAGCATCATTCATCTTCCTTAGATCTACGCAGATTCTTATTTCACCTTTATTCTTTTTATCTTGTATAAGCATAGGGCTTATCCACTCTGATTCTTTCACTGGCTCAATGATCCCTGCATCAAGCATCTTATCAATCTATGCCTTTACTCTTTATTTATATCTGGGATTCAATCTATAAGGCCTTTGCTTAATAGGTTTGGCGCTTGGCTTGAGAGGTATATTCATCACTCCCAAGTCGCCCAAAATGCCTTTCATTTCAGAAAACTTTGTTGGAAATAAATCTTGATACTCATGCAGAAGGTCTACAATCTACGCGACCGTTTCATCATCCCAGTAGTCTCCAATGGATGCGAACTTTGACTCTTCACTTGTGCCAATGTTCACCTTTCTTGTCTTGACAGTTCTACTCATATCTGGAATTTCTATTGGAGGTCCCTCTACATTGCGCGCTCCCTCTGACTCAGGTATATTTATGTTGCGCAGATCCTCCTCGTCACTCTCGTCTTTCTCTTCTTCATTTTCAGCGAGATTATAACATTCAAGGGTATGTTATATCTGTCTTTCCCATTCTGGTTGTAGGTTCACAGGTACCTTCTCTTTGATTTCCTCTAATGCCTCATTTATACTTGGGCATTCTTCTTCGAATATCCTTTCATTGATAACCTGTAGAGATTTGTTTATACTTGGACTTTCATCTTCAAAACAAAAATTTCTCTGGAAGTTCACAATTAGGATAGACCAATAAGTTGTTCCTCTACAAAGATCTAAGTCTGTATACCAATCCTCTGGAATGTGCTCTAATGTGTGCACAAATAGATGAACCCATTCTATTTGTGGTCTGTTTTCCCATGCTTTTAAACAAATCTGTAAGTGATCCCTCATATCCGTTTGTCCACTATACTTTTCGAATGTTAGCTTCACTTTCTCTGTGAATCTGATTTGCATCATGTGTCTGGAGTATTCCCATGTTGTCAAAGTCTACTTATGCACGACCCACCATCTGGCAGGTGTCTCGCACAGTGCTATATCTAATGTTGGTATGCAATGTTCAACTGCAACTGATACAATATATTTTTGAATAAATGAATAAACATTAGTTGAACCATCATAAGTGGGGATTGGACTTACCTCGGTTCCAATCCAGCGCAGTGACTTTGTGATCTGCGTGCATCTTCTTGCAGATACCTCATGCATTCTGCTTTGCCAATTCTCTAGTCCTGTGTCGGAGTCTGATATGCAAGAACTGTCACATCACCAAGTGCTCCATCCTCCATAGGATTAATGTAGTCATCATGATGTGCAGTCATCTTGTAAATGCGATCAAGGTCTTGTGCTATGGATTCTTCCTGAATCGGCTAACTGTATATTTCTCCTTGTTAAGGGTCCAATGGTGTGATGACCCTAATATCCTTCCCTTCAAAGATCATCTTCTTGGTCTTCAGGTTTATGATCGCGAGGTTATCCATTTCCCAGTCTATCCCCAATAATGCTGGATATGGGTTACTGTCATTGATGATCTCAATAACCTTGAAGTCCGCTCAACTTCTGACTCCATCAATGTCTACAAGTACATTGGGTAATCTCCCAAATGGTATGACTTTCTGCTGATTCACTAACCTCAACTGTATGGGTGACCATGACAATATTGGCTTCCCCATCTATTGCCATGTCTACTTAGTCAAGACATTTACCTCTGCCCCTAAGTCAAGGATGATCTCATCCATCTCATAATCTCCTATCTGCGCATTGAGCCTCATTTCTTGGCATGTTCTCTTGTGGCTCTTGATATGGTGAACTGCACCCTGGGCAGTATCAATCTCACTGTGTGGTTCATATTGGTTTAATAACTTCTGTAATTCCACTACAACATCTGTGCTCTTCAAATAATTTCATGCAGCTTCGTAGGAACTGCCACAACAGAAGTCCCTTTTTCTATTGCGGTACAAGTTTTTTCATAAGCTGCGGGCATACCCTCCATATGCGAGTGTTTCACTTTGGATTCTTGGTGACATAGGTGCTGGCTCTTTGAATATATCCCTTGCTTCCTCAAATACTTCTTTGTTTCTCTCCAAATTGAAAGTAGGTGCTTTCCCAGTTTCTTTTCTGATCCATAACACTTCAGCAAGGGTCTGCTTATTTTGGTAATCTCTAGAAGTCGAAGATTCTGGTTCTTTATCTTTCCCTGTGGCAACGCCACTTCGCGTCAAAACATTAATATTTGGATCTCTAGTCCTCTTCTCTGTTGTGATCATCTGAATGTTCGGGTTAGGTGCTTCTTTCTTTCTCTTTTTCATTTCTGCTGCTAACACTGGGCATGCCTCAATGACATGATCAAAATATTTACAATAACTATAGGTAGTATAAGCATTGGTGCAGTCTCTTGAGAGATGACCAGGCTAACCATAGTTATAGCATATGACCTGAACTCTTCCTCTTCCTTGTCCTAGGCCAGTGTTTCTTCCCCTTCCGCGGAATCCTCCACGGCCTCTGTATGCGCCTTGATCATACTGTGTGTTATCCTTGTTCTACGGTGTTTCTTCTTGAACTTTGTATACTCCACCACGCATATGCTCTATATTTTGTTTTTTTTCCATCATGAGCTCATATGCTCTACAGTTGGAATCATCATGGCCAACTGATTTACAGAATGTGCAATATAAATTCTTAGGTGTTCACACATACTTCTGGATTAAATAGAAATATTATGTCTCGTGTCCTCTAGTTCTACAAATATCACACCATGGCGCTTGGTCTTGATTCAGTGGATTCCGTGCTCCACTGTCTATGTAATCTTGAAACAAAGGACAGTGTCCCTTCCGGTGTCCTTCTCCCTTACATCTAGTACACTAGATTTATTCTCTTTGTACATTTCCCTTCTTCATGTCCTACAACTGTAATGTCAAGGTATCTAGCTGATTCTGGATCTGGACCATTCCAGTGCTAGTCTCTCCTATTGGTGAAGCGTCTAATTTCATTGCAATTTCCAGGGCTTCTTCCTGCGAGGCAACCTTCTGTTGCATCAACGGTAGGATAATATGGGGAAACAACGCAGCTATGAACCATTCTTGGTGTTGTTGCAGTGCTATGTCAAAAATGAATTGGCCTAACAATGTTTTAAACTTCTGTTCAAATTCCCATACTGACTCAGTCGTTTTCTGCTTAATTTATTTTAGTTCTATTATACATTGTGATTCAGATTTTGGTTTCTTGAACTCTCTTAAGAGTGCAACCTTAATATCCACTAAGGTTCTATTATGTCCCAAAGAATACTTCATAAACCAGTTCAAGGCTCTATCTCTGAATGTAGTGATGAGTTGCGCTTGCTTCACATCATCATCGTGGACTTGCTAAACGATCCACACGGCTTCACATAGAAACCAATTTTGTTGAGGGTCTTCTAGAGCCGTCCCTTTAAATATCGATAGTTGAATATCATCAGTCATTCTCCTTCTTGGTGGCGCAGTGTTCTGAGTGGTGTTAGGGATACTACTGCGTGGAATGTTCTCAGTCGGAATGGTCTGAGTACTCACTCCTGTGATGTTACTAGTATTAACGCTTTGAGGATTGGGAATATTAACAACTTGAGGGTTTTGAACTGGCGGATTATGTGTAATAAGAGGCGTAGTATTCACAACCGTTGGGTTCTACGGAGTGATAGGCTGATAGGTAGCCGGTGGAGGTGTTGTCTGGCTATCAGTTTCAACTTGGAACTCAATATCTACGTGGAGCTCATGTTCACTAGGATTCTTCTGAGTGGTATACTTATATCTTTTCCCACTTCTCAAATTGTGTGTATCTTTGTCAAAGTCACTATATATTCTATTGACCATGCCAGGCTCGAACATTTCTGTGAATTTTACTGCATTCTTAACACACCTTTCTCAGCTAAAATCATTTTAATATATAAACTCAGATTGTTCAGATACTTACCTCTGAAACCTTTGAAGAACTCTGCTTCTACTGCACTGTAGGACTTCAGGGTGTCCACAGTGAATTTTGTCATGAATCCTTATAGTATAATATCAACCCAAAAGTCAATTGCTCGTGATAGTGGACTTTCTACTGCTTTGAGCCTCTGAATGAGCTCTGGAGTCCACTTGATAGGTACGTCTTCAGGGAAACAGTTCTTTTGCTCTGTGAGTCTTGATATCCACTCATACAACTCATTTCCAAAAGATGCCTAGAAAACTTCATGAATATCCTTCCATAGGTATTTATTTAACCAATCTTTGTCAGATAGATGCATATGCTTATTCTCCTTTCTGGAAAAATCTCTTTCTATCTTGTCCAACCAACTCCAAATCTCTTTCTTGTCAGGATGCCAATTTTCAATACCGGCACTCATCACCAGTTCAAGCGTGGCAACAGAACCATTTTTCGGCTGCTTATACTATTCTTGAGGTTTTATGGAAAGACCCAGGTCCTACGCAGTTTGAAGAACCAACAAAATCCCTTTTCACCAGCCCTTTCAGCAATAGCCTGCGAACAGACTAAGGTCTCACCCGAGGCAAAGTTAATGGGGAGGTTACGAAATCAGGTTTCCACACCCGAGTGATGAGAACTTGATAGACTAACGAGCAGTGTGCTACAGGACTCACGCTGCGAACTGGAGACTACACGAAGTTCACCTTCTTCGCAGTTACACTTAGATTATCACACATCCAGGGACTGTGTGATGTGGAATGGTTCTTCGACAATAGGATAGCACAACAGCGATCTGCACTTCCTCTCAACACTTATGCAACTTCAATAGACTTTACTTAGTGTATTTGATGCATTTAACAAGCACCATAGATTTCAAACCTTGTTACTCAAAAAATAAGATAGATTGCAACGTAATTGCGCGCTTCCGGTGCTACGCTCAGGGAATCACACTATACCGACTTCGCGGGTTTAAGTATTTACCTGATCAACTTATGCATTCAGCTGAATTAGAAATACTTATGCATTTAACATTCTTTCACATATGTTGATACTTAACATATTATCCCCATCACCATCCTTATGGAGAATACATATAAAAGAAAGAAAACATTAACTCATAAACAAGATCTTAACCATTCACATAAGAAAATACACAGATTCAAGCACATAATTAATCGCATAACATAGAATTTAACATGGTTCACCCCCAGGATGGGAGCTAAATCCACAAGAACTTTTGTTATACTATTTATGGGAAGGGTACAATAGTTCCAATTTGCACACTCAACTACAGACTCTCTTCTCTCTTCAGTAGGTCTCTACGCACGTAGCTGCAGAGCCCTTTTACAATCTTCTCTCAACAGAGATCTGGATTCAAAAATAATCAACTTATTCACGATTAGAGATTAACCCTTTCCCTTACAAAATATGCCCTTTTATAGATCCTTCCCTTAGGTCACGTCTTTACAAACAAGTGGGCTCAAAAACCCTAAGGTTCCACAAAATTGGTGCGGTCACCCCGCTAACCAGGACTGTTAGGATCTTATAGCGACTCATCATCATGGCCATCCTTCTGCGCGTGGTCACATCACTTTCATCCCCTATATCGATCACATGCCGACAGGTCGCTTTCACCCCTCTATTCCTTCTCTAACAGCTTTATGCGACCAGTTCACATAGGGCTTCCTTTGTTTGTGCATCCGGCCACTTTCTTTCTGCACCACTCCTTACCTATCTGTTGGGAATCATGGAGTATCTTAACCGAAAATTAGACCGTCGATGGTCTCACCGGAATTTATACCTTTCTCCTTCGAAAACTTTGCCTTACCGGATCTTCACAGATCTAGTTCTTCGTAATGTTGTCTCTCCGCAGCACTGTAACTTTGCGGCGCTAACTCTCTCAATCTGCCGATCTTGCGCTGCGTTGTATCCTCGCAGCTCACAAAACTGTCTTGCACAAAACTTCCTTAACTTGGACCAAGCCCAACACTTGCTCACAAAATACCAAAACTAGTTAGCTATTTTTCCCAAAAACTAATAGCATAATGTAACTAAAATATATGAAATATTTATTCCATAATTATCTCATATATTTTCTCATACATTTCAGTTGAAACAATATAACAATCATATCAGAGTCAAGTAATTCAAATAAACATGAAATAAATTACTTATCTTGCAAAATATGCAACCAAAATGGACCGTGCCATGTTCCACCTAGCCGTAGACGCAATGCAAGACAAAAAATCACTTTGAAATGGTAATCCCTGATCCAGAACAATGATGCCACAAGAAAGAGTGAACTCAACCACAAAACTCATCTAACATTGGTCCAACCACAATCCAATGGCAAGTGGATTCCACATCACTTCCAATCCAAGATCTCGAGTGGCAATTCCAGGACAAAGTTTTTAGGAGAAATCAGTCCAGCCACAACCCAATGGCAAGTCTTCCCCGACTTCCACTCCAGGGAAATTCCAGTGGATCCATGGAAAAATATTCATAAATATATCAATCCAACCTCAAATTCAATTGCAAGTGGATTCCATATCACTTCCAATCAAGGATGTCGAGAGGCAATTCCAGAAAAAAGGCAATGGTTATTCCATAGTAACTCGAATTGGGCACAGGCTCAGCAAGGGTGCACAAATGAGCAAAAATCATGTCAAGAGAAACCCCAAAACCAATCACACCAGTACCGTAGCCAAAAAAAGAACCAAGAGCATGCATAACCAACAAGAGAGACTAGCCAACAAAAGCAAATCGAATTCTGAAGTGTTAAAATTTCTTAAAGTCTGTAAATAATCTAAAATGCCCACAAATACTTTGAATCCCACATTTTGATAACAATAGTATTGATAAATGATTAGTGGTTTTACAATTTACATTTGACTCATTTTTATAATCCCAATGTACCCTTTCGTAGAAAACATGACTCTTGACTTATAATTGTTTTATTATTAACAATTAATATTAATTGTTATTTTATTACTATGATGTTATATACATATTTTTACATAACATTGCCTTCCCCTTAAGGGAAGTTTTGTCCTCAAAGCTTTGTTTAGTGAAGTACATATCCATTTTTTTTGTTCATAAAATATTCTTATGTCTCTCTGAACTTGTAACTCCGACAATTGACGAAACATGGCGATATAAATTTTGAATCCCTGAACTGAAATGTCGCATTTCCTCGGAAATGATCCATCCAAGATTTACTTTCATTGGAGCTAAGTCTTGGTCACCTTGCTGGATAAATCTTCATTTTTTATGTTTGAATCTAGCGTCATAACTTCCCTTTTTATGTTCATTTTGACCCTATCGTTGGTCAAAATGACGTTTATAATTGGGGTGTCGATAAGGATTTCGTGTTGTACGTTTTTCTTCTGGATTGACTTCTTTTTGAACTGTGACAAGGACTGGATTTATTTCCTCAACTTGACTTTGTTTTCTAGAGAGTCTAGATGCTTCCTTCTGGGTTTGCGCACTCTGAATCTCCTCTAACCTTTTATCTTGCGACTTTTTGTCTTATTTTAACTTATCAATTTCTTCTTCTATCTCTTGATTAATATTTCTTAAGATCTGGTTTTCTTCTTGCTTTTCTAGTATTCTTCCTTCGAGGTATTCATTGGAGTGTTCCTTCTTCTGACTATGTTTCAACTTTTTAATATTCGTAATTAATGTTTTGTTATGATTTTGTAGTTGACATAGTTCCTCGGTATTGCTTGATAACGTATTGTTGATTTTTGTAATTTCAAACTTATGTGTCTTCTTAATGTCATCATACTATTGTTGGAGTTTTTTCTTCTGTTGTTGATATCGACATATCTCTGATTCTTGATTTTCTAGCTTTCTATGGGTTTGTGTCAATTCAGTATATTTATCCATGATGAGCTTGTTTAAGTGCTTTATGTCTTCTTTGAAGTCATTATCGCTTCTATAAGGTGATATTTCGACATTTTTGGAGTTTCTGATTTTGTCTTCCAGGTTTTGATTGTGACTTCTTATATGTGAAATTTCCTTATCCTTATCTAATAACCTGTTCTGGAGCTCTTGCTTTTGATTTTGTAATGTATGATTCTCATGTTCTACTAAATGATTTCGCATTTCTCGCTTTATAATTTCAAATTCAATATCGTTATTGGTTGCTTTATATTTCTCTAACTCGTCCAATGCTGCTTGTAACTGCGACTTCATTTTTGAATATGTAGGTGCCATCGTTTGCGATTTTGTCTTTTGCTTCTTTGATAAGCCTTCTTTTGACTTTGACTTCTTTGTTAAGTCTTCCTTTGACTAACTTCTTCGGCGATATATAGTCTTCACTAGATCTTGACTTCTTTCCTTCTTTGATTTTGTCTCCTTCCCTTCGATAACTGAGGAATACACAAAATGTGTAATAATCCCTTGATGTGTTCCCTTTTTTTTTAAGTTCTTCTTTGACTTGATTTTTTTTGTATTAATTAATAATTGTAATGACAATTATTAAATAATTATTATTATTACTAATAAAAATAATAATAATTTTTTTTCAAATAATTAAAATTAACTATTATAATAATATATTTCTTATTATTATTATTATTATATATAGTCTTTTTTTTTCTCACTTAAGGATAAAAGTATCTAAATATAATAACTAATTATTATATTTAATAATTCAAATTTTATTTTTAATACTGATATTAATATTATTAATAAAGTTTTATTAATAATATATCTTCCCTTTTATTATTATATCACTTCTATTATAAATGTTTGAAACAGAAAACAAAACAATAAATTGGTTTTATAAAATGTTCTAGTTTTATAAAACCATGTTCTTGTTTTCTTTAACTTTTCTTTTCTTACTTTCCTTTTTTTTTTTTTTTACTTTCTTCTTTTTACTTCTGTTTTTACTTCTTCCTTTTTTTTTAACTTTTTTGGGCCAAGGGCCTAATTTTTGGACAATGTCCTAGATTTTAAGGAAACCTAAAAATGATAGCTACAAGTCGGGATTAGCAACGCAACTCTGATACCACTTGAAATGTTAAAAGTTATTAAAGTCCGTAAATAATCTAAAACGCCCACAGATACTTCAAATCCCACATTTTTATAAGAATAGTATTGATAAATGATTGGTGGTTTTATAATTTATATTTGATTGGATTTTATAAGCCCAATGTACCTTTTCGTAGAAAACATGACTCTTGACTTATAATTTTTTTTATTATTAACAATTAATATTAATTGTTATCTTATTACTATGATGTTTATATATATACTTTTACATAACAAATTCCTTCATGAGCAATTCGAATTGGGAGAGAGAGGGACACAAGAATGAGAGTTACATTCCAAAAATACCAAATAGGAGTTACACATTATGAGGCTACACCAAGAGACACACTAACCCAACTCAAGAGGGCGTACTAGGTGAGAGAGAGAGAGAGACTCTAACACTAATAAAAAGTAATCCCGGAATAAATGAAACCAAAGTGTAACATAGCACATGAGGGTGCATGCCCAAGAGGGTACACTAAGTCCACAAGAAAGTTGTATACCATAAACATAGACACAAACACAAGGTGACACTTTTCCCCCAACCCCTTGCTCGTAACATCATGGTTCCTCATACTCTTTTCCGTGGCATCAGTCGATCCGATTATTTTATTTTATTAATTAATAATGTTCAACATAATAATTATAATAATAATGTGCAAACCATAGTCTAGGAACCTTGTGCTACTATGTCCAACATAACAACAATAAGAACTACAACATATGTCCAGGGTCTAAACTAGAGGGTATTACAGTTAGTGCATTATATGGGTTAAGTAGGTTAGTGGTGTAGAGTAGGGGTTAGCTAGAATATATGGATGAGTAGGTTACGTGGATTATATCGACTACTTAGTTAGCTAATTTAGGTGAGTTAAGTGGGGTAGGTTAGATGGGGGTTTGGTAGGTTATGTGGGGTAGTTTATGTAGGTTAGATGGGGTTAGGTATGTTAGTTCGGTTAGCTGGGTAGGTGTATCTTGGCATATTTTTGGTGGAAACAATGGAGCTAGTGGCTTGTAGGGATCATTTATGGGGCAGTCCTATTTTAGTGATTTGGGGCCCAAAAAATTATAGAGCTCATTTCGGGCATTAAATGGTCATTTTTGGGTCAACACTTTACATACATGGTCCTTGGCCTCTAGACATTGTTCTGCACATCAATACCTTAATTCCATCAATGAAAATATCACCTCAATCAGAGTTCATATGTGGAATTTATGCCTTGCATGAGTTAACATTTTCCTTTGACCACCATAGTCACCAAGTGGATATCACATTAACTCCCATTACTCACACATATGGAGCTAGTCACATGGAATTTTTAGAATATTTTATTAGGATCCCACCCTAACTCCCTACCTTAGTAGTTAGTTATGTTATGTATGAGGCCATAACATTTGAATAAGGCCAACTAGTTGGTGGTAGAATATTAATGCAAAAAGGGTCTCTCTAGTAATTCAGGCCTACTAGTTAGTTGGTACTCATTAATTAATGACCAAGTCCAGTAGTTAGGGTTTGGGGATATTAAAATCCTATTTAAAGAGCTAAGAGGCTATGGATTGTTTTGTCAAGAATTATTGTTGCAGATATTTTATCTAATGAAATGCCACCCAACCTCAAGAGGCACATGAACATTGCTTCCTAAATTCATTATCATAATACAAGATCTATATTTCTATAGAATTTATTTTGCCAATTTCCTTTGAGCAGTTATTATTCAATATAATATTTTTTTTCATCCATTCGTTATCTCTATATATCAAGTGTTGTTTCTCTAATTTGTTGGTTTAATCCTATCACTAGTGGTATCAAAGCAATTTCCTAAGATAGCAAGCCTCCAAACTTTTTTGTAGATTTTTTTTAATCTAAAGACATGTTATGACATCTTTAAACCACACAGAGATTTATTATTTAGTGGGTAAACCTATGGTTGGGGAAGTATACACGTAAATAATACTATTGGTACTTAGTCACATTTGTTGGACACTATTGTAACCTTTGTTGGTACCCCTTCGAGTAGTACCATATCAGACACCACCTGTACATGGAATATCACTTCCATGTTCCTTCTTAGGCCTCCTGAAACTAGACGTAGATAGTTTGATTGACCATCTCATTGCTATCGTGAAAATTGAGAAAAACATTTTGGAATATTACCCTCTAGTACCTTGGTAGTTGGGTAGTATGGCTAAGGGCACAGTCGAGGCTCCTTAGTTAGTGCCTTCAGATATTGGTTCGAGTACTATTATTAATCCCACAAGTATATTAGTGAGATATAAAAACCTGACAATCCCTTGTTCTTAGGAACCCCAAAACACTTCCCCTTTATCACTAACCAGTATAAATCCTACATCTTCGCATCGAAAAAGAATTTGGGCATTTTATCCTTTCAATAATCCTATTCTCTGCAGTCAGCTAGTGAAATAACTACATCTTTGCATCCATAAGGAATTTGGAAGTTTTATCATTGAAATAATATTCCACAATGAGTAATACTCCCCTAATTTAAAAAAAATAAAATAAAGAATTTAGGGCTCCACCTACACCCTTGTTTGAAACCTATCTCAAAATAATCCTTGCATCATGTTGATCATATTGGCATACATCTCTAGAAACATTTTTCATGTGGACTCACCTTGTAACATCGAATTTACCCCTATTCTTGCGTAATAGATGTACAAATATGAAATGTATTATGTAGTAGTTTCTGATGAGGAGCTCAAGGCCAAAGCCCCATCAGTAACCTCTGTAAATATTTTTCCTAAGTTGTTTTGTAATGTAAATTTGTAGACATAGGAGAGTGAAGGCTTGATGCAACTAACAATGGGGACATGAATCCACTAGGGGGTGAATTATAATGGCTCGTAGGCCATGAATATTATGATGGGTGTCATCATGGGTGTCGCGAGCACCTAAAAGAATTGAACTGTGATGCTCACTAAAAATATTTCTTAAGTTTATAAGTTAAAATTTAATTCTAGAAAGGGATGTCGAAGAAACAACTATCCACTGGAAGGCACTAATAAATTCCTAAGACCTAATCATTAGCTTTAAGTTAATTAATAATAAGAGCTATTACTTAAAACTAAGAAACTTCTTTGGATATCTTTGATATCTTAGTCTCTGCATAAGATGAAAAAGATGCTAGAGAAAGATCATAATATCTTTAAAATAATAAGATATTATTTATCTATTCCTACCTTGAAAAAGAAAAGATAACAGGTGAGGGAATATATTACTTTGAAAATATTAGTAAACATTATTATAATTATTATTTCATTATAATGATAAGAGAGTTTATTTTAAAGAAATATTGTTATTATTTCATTACACAAATAAGTGTACTTATGTATATAATTGAATGGTTGTTTACCTAACCAACTAGTAAACAACCACATTTTTAAATGTGGTTGATATTCGTCGATCGGCCTATATCAACCATGGCCACACATTTAAAAAACTGGTTGATATAGGCCGATCGGCGAATATCAACCACATTTAATTTGACTTAACTTAACTTAATTTAATTTAATTTAATTTAATTTAATTTAATTTAACTTAATTTAAATTTAATTTTTAATATGATTTAATATGTTTTTATTTAATTTATTTTTTAATAAGTTTTAATTATTTTATTTAATTTAATTTAATTTAACTTAACTTAACTTAATTTAATTTAATTTAATGTAATTACTTTAATTTTATTAAATAAAATAAAATAAATTTTATTTTATTAAAAAAATAAAATTAAATAATTAAAACATATTAAAAATTCAATTAAATTAAATTAAAATACTAAAACATATTAAGAAAAATTAAATTAAATTAAATTAAATGATATTAAAAATTAAATTTAAATTAAATTAAATTAAAAATATTAAAACATATTAAAAATTAAATTAATTAATTAAAATATATAAATTAAATTAAATTAAAATAATTAAAAGAAATGATTAATTAAAATTAAATTAATTAATTTAATGTAATCTAAATTAATTAATTTAATGTAATCTAAATTTAATTAATTTAATACAATTATTTATTTATTTAACTAATTTAGTTAGCTAACCATGGTTATTCGTGGTTTACTATGGTTGTTCATGGTTGCCCATCATTCTTCATGGTTGACCATGATAGTTCATCGTTGGCTATGGTTAACCATGGTTATTCGGGGTTTGAACATGGTTTATTATGGTTGACCATTGTTGACTATGGTTATTCATGGTTAACTATGGTGAATTATGGATGACCATGCTTGATTATGGTCGAATCTATGGCTGACAATGATAGACCCTTTGGTTGAATTTTGTTGACTATTATTAGCCAACTATGATTGACCTTAGTTGAATATGGTTGACCATATTTGGTTAACCATGGTTGTTAATGACAAGCTATGGTTGTTCATGGTTCACCATGGTTTTTCATGGTTGACCACAGTTGATTATAGTTGACCATGGTTATTCATTAAAGACCATCATTGACTATCGTTGACTTTGGCTAACCATGGTTGACTTTGGTAGACTATAGCTTGACCGTGGTTGAATTTGGTTTTGGTCAACCATGAAGAACCGCAATGAATAATGGTCAACCATAGTAAATGATAGTCAACAATAGCCAACCATGGTTAACAAAAGTTGCCCATGGCTACCCAAAGTCAACCATAATCAACAAAAGTCAACCATGGTAACCTAATGGAAACAATGGTTAACCAAAGTCAACCACCAGCAACTTAAGTCAACCATGGTCAACCATAGTCAACTAAAGGAAACCACAGTCAGATGGTCCACCAAAGTCGACCACAGTAAACTAAAGTCTACCAAAGTCAACCATGGTTAAAGTAAACTATAGTTATCATTGACCAGGGTTGAATATTGTTGAATTTGGTCGAATATGGTTGATTATGGTTAACTTTGTTTGACTATTGTTAACTTTGATTGGACCATGGTTGACATTAGTTGACATTGCTTGACCATGGTTGACTATGGTTGGATTTGTTTGACTTTGGTTGACCATGGTTTACTTTGGTTGAATTTTGGTTGACCGTGGTTGACTTTGGTTGATGATGCTTAACCATGGTTGAATATGGTTGACTTTATTTAAGTAATGTCAACCTTTGTTAACGATGGTTGACTTTTTAACCATAGTCATCCAAAGTCAACTTAAGTCAACCATAGTCAACTAAAGTTAACCAAAGTCAACCATAGTCACATAAAGTCTACCAAAGGCAACACATGGTTAAAGTCAACTGTAGTTATGGTTGACGATGGTTGAATATTATTGAATTTGGTCAAATATGGTTGACTTTGTTTCACTATGGTTAACTTTGATTGGCCATGGTTGACTTTGGTTAACCATGGTTGACATTGGTTGACCATGCTTGACTATGGTAGACTATGGTTAGTTTTGGTTGACCATGGTTTACTTTTAGTTGATTGTGGTTGACTTTGGTTGATGATGGTTGACTGTGGTTGACTATGGTTGACTTTGTTTGATTATTGTCACATCCCCATTATTGACCCCATTACATTCAAATGTAATCGATGTAATATTGTTATGAAATCATGGTGAGGAGCTCAAGGCCAAGGCCCGACCATCGATTTATTGATGCATATGGTTTGCGAGCTAGCCAAGCACATTGGAACTTCAACATCATGTAATACGCATTTTAATAAAAATAGCCACAACTAGCTATGCAATGCAACAAAGAGATGGGGGCATGATTTCACAAGGAATTGGGAGGGAAAACATTCAAACCCTTGAGCCAATCAGTTCAAGCCAAGTGTCAATGAGAGAACCCAAACCCTCAACTACCGATGTTGACTTTTGTACCCAACCATTGATTTCTCCCAAGAGTTGGTTGAGGTAGTTAATGCCTTGGGAATGGAGAGGTATGGCTGTCCAAATTCGGGTATGGGCAAGCCACCCTTCATGGAAAAATCGTGTTTGTCTCCTTGGGCAAGAAAAGAGCCACGAAATTTCTCTCTAAGCCATTATGCAACCATCAGTCTTGCTCCCTCACGCAGCTCTAGCTGCTTGGGCGTTTTCCTCCATGGTTTTTCTGGGTTTCCCTTCATCTTTACCTGTGAAGGGGCGTTTTTGTGTTGATTACCAGTGGGGAAGAGAACAACATGTTTTTGGGTCTTCTTGGAGGTCGTTTAGGCCATTGGAAAGGATCCTAACCAGTGGGGAGAAATCATGTTTTACTCCCTGGGGTTGAAATCGAATTACTCTTTCCATAGCTTGTTTTAGTGAGCCACGATTTGGGAAAAACCCATGGACCCTGTTTTGTAAAATACCCTTGTTGTAAATGGTATCTAATGCCCAATGTTTGTGCTTGCGGTGTGAGAAATGAGAATATTGGGGTATGGGGTTTGGGTATCCATTGCTTTGGCTTGAGCTTGAGAATAAGCATCCATGGTTCAAATGTAGCCTGATAAACCCAGTTGTGGACTGGCTTGGCTGAGATGAAATGAGTAATTGGCAGTGAACGAGCTGGAATGTTCCCTTTCCTTGTGAGAATCATGCCGAGCTCGGGGGTGGCCTTCGAACGGACTCAGTATAAGCTGTCGAAGAGCCTATGGTTGGGTGGAACGTTTGCAGCGACATAATTAGTTGCTTGGGGGCAGTTGCAAAATGAAGATAAGTGTTTTTATGTCTATGTATTTACTTCTGCAATGTTTAATTAATGATTATTTTGATATGCTGGATGAGCATGAATTGTGTGTGGATGTTGTTTTAATTTCGCTGTGCATAATTGATTTTTTTTACATCTGCACACTCATATTTTAATTATATAAATCTAACGAATGGGCTGAGATCATGTGAAAGCCTTGAATTTGGCATCATGTTCCCTGCCTTGCACTGGATAAATGGGTGGGTACGTGACAATTATTGTTATTTCAGGCAAGGGATTTGTTATATATTAATTAGTTAGATATAGTTATTTCAAGTAAGGGATTTGTTATATATTAATTAGTTGACCATGTTTGACTTTGGCTGACCATGGTTGACAATGATTGAATATGCTTGACCATGGTTGACCATGGTTGTTTATGGTTGACTATGGTTAACAAATGGATGAATTTGGTCGAGTATGGTTGACCATGGTTAACTATGGTGGACCATCATTGACCATTGTTGACTTTGATTGACCTCGGTTGAGTTTAGTTTACCATTGTTAACTTTGGTGGACCATGCTTGACTTTGGTTGAATTTTGGTTGGCCATAGATAACTTTGGAAGACTATGGCTGACTATCGTTTACGTTGGTCAACTTTGGCTAGCCACAGTTGACTTTCGATAAAACATGGTTGACTTTAGTAGACTTTTGGTTGACCAAGGTTGACTTTGGTTGTGGTCAACGATGAAGAACCATAGTCAACAATGGTTAACCATAGTCAGCCATGGGAAATCAAAGTCAACCATAAGTTTGGTTGACGATGGTTCACTTTCGTTTACCATGGTTAACTTTGGTAGACCATGGTTAACTATGGATGACTTCCGTTGAATTTCGCTACGCATCATTGACTTTGTTTGACCATGGTTGACTATGGTGAACTTTGGTTTACCATGGTTGACTTTTGTTGATCATTGTTGACTTTCATTGATTATGGTTGAATTTGGATGATCATGGCTGACTTTGGTTGACCATGGTTGGATTTGGTTGATTATGGTTGACTTTGGATGACCATGGTTGATTATGGTTGGCTATGTTTTAACTTTGGCTGACCATGGTTGACTTTTGGTTGACCATGGTTGACTTTTGTTGACTTTGTTTACCATGGTTAACTTCGGCTGACCATGGTTGACTTTTAGTTGAATTTGGTTGTCTATTATTGACATTGGTTGTCCATGGTTAAATTTTGGTTGGCCATGGTTGAGATTGGTTGGCCATTGGTGTTCATGGTTGACCATGGTTCACTATTTTTTACCATGTTTAATCTTGGTTGACCATGGTTTCATATGGTTGTTCCTTATTGGGTATGGATGACTATATTCAATAATGTTTGAAAATGGTCAGCCATGGTCGACCATGGTTGTTCATGGTTAACCATGTTTCTCCATGGCCAATTATATTGATTAGAGTTGTTGATGGATGAGCATGGTTGTTCATGGTTTACTATGTTTGAGTATGGTTGAATTGCTATATATCTCAATGGTTATATATCACATTTTCATGGTTATCGAGAGTTATGTTTAGGTTTCTGTAGATTGTTCAGTATGAAATTGAAATTAGATCAAAATATTGAATCTTGGGTTACTTAAGTAGAATATATTTGTTAGCATATTAGCTTTGAATTGAAAATTGAAATCTCTTTTAGTACCATCAAATTAAATTATTCCTAGTTCAAACACATTGACCATGTTTTCTATTTACTTGGTTAACCATGTTTGACTTAGGTTAATAACACTTGATTGGAGTAACTATGCTTGACTTTGGCTTTCTATGATTGAATTTGGTTTAACCATTGTTTGGGCATCATTAACTTTAATCCATAGTTGACTTAGAACCATGGTTGACCATTATTGACTTTAAACTAAGTTCAACTATTTTAAACCATGCTTGACTATTATTTAAATATGGTTGATTATAGTGCATCATGGTTGTCCTTGGTTGATTAAAGTGCATCATTGTTGACTATTATTATAGCATAGTTAACTATGGTTGACTTTGGTTAACCATGATTGACTATATCTAACCATGGTTGATGACATCTCATTGTTGATGACATCTCATGGTTGACTTTGTTTCCCATAATTAACTATTGGTTGACCTTGTTTGACTTTTGGTTGACTTTTGTTTTTCCATGATTGATGATTGTTTGACTTTTGAAAATGGTTGCTTATGGTTAGTTTTTGTTGACCATGGTCAACTATGGTTGACAATAGTTTACCATGGTTGACTACGGTTGACCATGTTTGACTATGGTTGCGTGTGGCTGGGAATAAATGACTTTGGTTTACATTGGTTGACCATGGTTACCGATCTTCGACTATGGTTGACTTTGGTTTACTATGGTTGATCATGATTGACTATGATTAACTTTGTTTGACTATGGTTGAATTTTGTTAACTAATTAGCTAAGGTAGACTATGGTTGAGCATGGTTGACTTTGCATAGGTGTAATAGAATTTACATTGACCGCGGTTGACTTTTGTAGTCAGTTGACTTTGGTAAGGTATGGTTGACTATGGTTTACTATGGATGGATGTTGTTGGATTAAGTTGACTAATTGTTTATGGTTGACCATGTTTGACTCTGGTTACTCTTGGTTGACCTTGGTTAACTATGGGTGACCATGGTTGACTTTATTTGTCCAAAGTTTACCATGGTTGACTTTTGACGACCACGGTTGACTTTGGTTGATGATGGTTAACCATGGTCGACCATGGTTAGATGTGGTTGACTTTGGTTGGCCAAACTTAACTTTGGTTGACATGGTTAAGCTTGTTTTTCCATGATTGATGATTTGTTGACCTTGTTTGAATTTTCCATTTGGTTGACAAGGTTGGATACAGTTATTTGTAGTTGACCATGGTTAGCCATTTTCAACTATGGTTGAATTTGGGTGGC
The DNA here is from genome assembly GCA_027924585.1 of Larix kaempferi. Lineage (NCBI taxonomy): Eukaryota > Viridiplantae > Streptophyta > Pinopsida > Pinales > Pinaceae > Larix > Larix kaempferi. The sequence continues at coordinate 4,239,551 of BSBM01000962.1, read as the reverse complement.
CATAATTGACTTTGGTTTACGTTGGTTAACCATGGTTGACCATGTTCAACTATGGTTTACTTCAAGGTTGACTTGAATCCAGGATCAACTTCAATCCATGGGTGACATTGATCCAAGGTTGACTTCAATCCATGGTTGACTTCAATCCAAGGTTCACTTCAATTTGTGGTTAACCTCATTCCATTAACAATATTAATAATACTAAATTCAATCCAAGGTTGACTTCAATCCAAGGTAGACTTCAATCCAAGGTAGAATTCAATCTTAGTTAATATGACTTGGTTCATTAGTGACGTTGATGTACTATAATGTATAGTTGAATTTAATCCAGAGTTGAAGCATTGGTTATGTATGCATGACTTTACATATTAACATCAAATATAACAAACACTTTTATGGTTACTATGTGTAAGCAAAATCACTAATTTTTTGGGTGACATTGTTAAGGTTTAGTTGATTATATTTGTAACTTAGCTCTACCATGATTGAATTTGATTTACTGTGATTATACTTGGTTGAATTTGGTGAAATCAAAGCTATGTTAGGTTGACTTTGGTTATAAAATTGTGGGTGACATTGGATAAATTTGGATAAATTTTGTGTATTATGTTCCATTATATATTAAAGTTAGGTGAGGCATGGTTTATCATATATAAAAGTATGGTGTGGTGTGCTTGATAAAATTTTAAATTTTTTCACAAAATTTAAAGCAATTTCAAAAAAGTGGGTTCATTTCCTTGTGGTTGCTAATGGTGTTTATATTTAAATTGGGTGTAGCATGGTTGATTATACCCTTAGGTTGGTGTGCGGTGGATGTTTATCTTTTAACTTTGGTAAACCTAGCTTATGTATGCATGACTTTTAATACTATCATGAAATATAACAACCGCTTGTATGCTTACTTGTATTAATCCATGTTTTTCTAAGGTTCTTTAATCAAGGTGGACTTTAATCCAAGGTCGACTTTAATCCATTTTGACTTTAATACATAGTTGATTTTAGTCCATGTTGAGTTTAATCCATGGAGACTTTAATCCATAGTTTACTTTATTTGATAGTTGGTTGACTATGGTTGCTTCATGGTCGGCGTTGGTTGACTTTAATCCATGTTGACTTTAATCCATAATTGACTTTCATCCATAATTGACTTTCATCCATAATTGACTTCCATTCATAGTTAAATTTAATCCACAGTTAACTTTAATCAATAGTTGGTTGACTATGGTTGCTTCATGGTCAACATTTGTTGAATTTAATCCATAGTTGACTTTAATCCTTATTTACTTTCCTCCATGTTGAATTTAATTTCCATTCTTCACTTTAATCCATAGTTGAACCATGTTAATATTTATACATAGTTGACTTTAATCCAAGTTGACTTTAATCCATAGTTTCTTGAAACAATCCATATTTGAACCATGTTGACTTTAATTCATAGTTGACATTAATATGTGATTGAATTTAATACATGTTGATTTTAATCCATGGGAGTCACTTTCATCCAACTTGACTTTAATATTAATGTTTGGAGATGTCTAAAAATTCGATGATTTGGATCGAATGCCCATTTTTAGCCAGAATCCGACATTTTTTTCTTATTTTGAAAAATTGAAATTTATGTGTGTTTTATTGGGATTTTGATGTTAGAAATGAATTCAAAACCCTCAAAAACCCCTACAACACCCAAAATTCTAAAATTTGAGAAGTGTCTAAATTTTTCAAAATCATGCCCAAAAAATTCATCTATTCCGACTCAAATCATAGAATTTTTAGACTACGTGTTAATGTTTAGATAAATAGTATTATTAATTATTAATATTAGTGTCAATATGGTTAATATTATTAATCATTAATTTCATTTTTTTACTATCTTTTTTTTATCATATGGTTCAGACCTCTTCACGTGGCTACATCCATGGAGAAACAATCCAATGGGCCCACCCGAAGAGACCTCACATGAACCCTCTAACGGCTTTGTCCCTCATGCTCCAACCAACTAAGCTACCCCACGAGACATCATTATTTTTTACTATCATCAATATTACTTTATAACATTTTACTTAATATATAGATTTATATTATAATATTAAAATGTATTAATATCATTGTCAATATTAATATTAATATCAAATATATTATTATTATTATTAAATATTATGTTAACATGATTAATGATATTAATATTTAATATAATTATTGTTTAATATTATAATATTATTATTAACATTAACAATATTAATTACATTATTGCATTACTAATTTATTAATATTACATTAAGTTATTACATTTTAATAGGATTTTTATATTATTTACATTACATTATATTAATTTTATTGTATTTATTACATTATTATTTTCATATTTATTATTTCATCATATTATTAATTTAAAATATATTATTTAATATTAATATTTAATTTATTATAATAATATTAATAATTATATGATTACTATTCATAATAATAATAAAAACATATTTTCTTGTTTATAATTATAAAATATTGTGTTGTTAAAATTTATTTAAAATTATTAATGTTATTAAAAACATAATAATAATTAAATTTAAAAAATATTATCTAAATTAAAACAATAAAAAGAAATTAATGAATAAATTTCAAAATTTTCCATAAAACATATTTTTTTAAAAAATCTTCAAAATAAATAAATAAATATTAAGGTTAATGTTATTAATGTTTCCACATTAATTATATATATATATATATTATTGATATTAATACTTTCTATTTAAAATTATCTTTTTATTATTAATTTTTTTTTAAATATTAATAATGTGCATTATTAATATTTATAATAATTGAGATAATATTACTTTTAATTAATATTGTTTTTATAATATTAATGAATTAATCATATAAATAGTATTGTTAATATATTAATAATGTTAATTAATAATATCATAATTGATAATATTACAATATTAATCTTGTTATTATTATTATTATTTATAATATTAATATTTAATATTAAAGTATGATATTTATGAAGGTGTTTAGGGAGATTGACAATAGAAATGAGATTTTTTCTTATCTTTGTCATTATGTGGTTGGGTGATTTGTGGTTTTGTACAACAAATTTACATAAAAAAAATCATAGATAAATACAATTATATATGTATTGCATTACTTTGTATTTAATGAAATAATAGATCAATGGACTCCCATTTCTTTCAGAAAAGACTATGAAAGTGTATGGCAAAGACCAATATTTTGTAGAATGAGAAATAGATCACTTTTGATACTAAAGAAGTTTCCATGCAATGAATTCTCTTTCTTATTAAAGAGAGAATTGTAAGTAAAAGTTTAGTACTATATATCTAAGAATGACCTATTTACACTTAATATTTAGAGGAATGTATTGGAGAAGATAGCCTACACTATTTAGAGCAGGAGAATATAGCTTAAGGAGTATATTGAGAAACAAAAGCATCATCATCTCAACCTTTCATTCTATGTAGATCATTCATCATACATTTCATTCTATGTAAATCATTCATCATACATGTCCATTGCTATACTTAATTTTTCAAAAAACAAAGTGAAATTTTTTTTTTTTTTTTTGTATTATAATATAAAGCTTATTTTTTTATTTTAATTTTCTAATTTAACTCTCACTTCCTTATAAGATTGATCAAAACCCTTTCATCATTCATACAAACAACCCTAGAAAAACCCTAATACTTATATAGTGGAGACACTTTATCAAAACAAATGGAGAAGAGCACGGTTGCTTGTCACCATTATGCCAAAAGAGGATTCATGTTGTTGGGAATTAGTAAATAATGCTTTTTATTTTTCAATTGTTTGTCACCATTATGCTAAAAGAGGATTGTGATCAAGTCTAAGATTCCACAGTTTCTTATTCATATAAACAAGGGATTGTTATTTTCTTTTATCAATCTAAACATCGAGCAAATAACAAAAACAATGCATTATTTAACCTAATAAATATATTTTGGAAATGGCCTTTTCGTACATGCAAAAGGTGGTTCCGCGTGGCCTTTGGATGGTTTCCAATACCATCTTTCCCACACGCGCATGTATCAAAAATGACGCGTGTGATGGTGTTTGTATTCTGCAACCACTGATTCTCCTATCTCCATAACATGTGGATGGTGCGGAATACATTGGTGCTCAAAATTATAAATTGGGGCTGAAAAACCGAACCAGGCGTTATTCATATGCTATCCTAAAAATTATAATCAACTTTTCTTTACATTTCCTTGAACCAAATAAAAGATGCTTTTGGGATGCCACTTAAGGCAGTTCTGCATTGCCCTTTGAGTGGTTTGCAATACCATTTTTCCACATGCGGATGTATCAAAATATGATGCCTGTGACAGTGGTTTCATACCACAACCACCCATCGTCCCTATCTTTAGTGCATGTAGACGATGCGGGATGAATCGAGAAGTGTCGATCCATTCTTTATGGATCTTGCAAACACCCTAAACAATGCATTTTGCTCCATGATATGTGATACGACAGGTTAGATGCCAAATTTCAGTAGACTCAATCAATCAGACCATATGACATGGATAGAGTATACAATAGTACCTATCAGACAATGCTAGGTAATGTATCTATGAGTGGATAGTATAAGCTACAGCTTGGGAATTCCATAAACATAGTAAATTTACATGTATTGTATGACTTCCATAAACATAATATTAGATTCGTCAATTCTTTAATGCAATGCATATCCACATTAACTCATAGCTTGCCACCAGGCTAAGCTACTCACTGCCTTGCATATTCACGATGCATTAGATTTATATTCCTGTTAAATTTCATAGTTGATGTTGGAGATGCCTGGCTACTCGTCGACTTGGAAATTGATATACATGTTTTCAATTTCATAATTGGAGCTGTCACCACTCTCGATAATCATAGCCTTACCATATTTATATATTGTTTTGACTTTCATAGTTGATGTTGGAGATGTCTAGATCGATCAGCAAATTTTGTTGAAAGCTTATGTTCTTTATTCTTTAGGAGCAGCTTTTGATTTGTAATTTTATCCTCAAAGTTGCAGGTGTCTTCAATAACAGCCGATTTATGCTATTTTAGTCCGTAACAATACTTCTATTACTATTCTTGCAGACGCAAAGGTAACATGTTTGATAGTTCAATTATTGGCAAAGCTTACTTTTGTCAAAATCATATATTGAAGTAAGAATTTTATGCATCATATATATATATATGCAAACATGTGCACAACACATAAATAGTCTATGCAATTGTATGAAATAGTTTATGCAATTGTATTGGACATAACAATTTTAGCATTAAAACCGTAAATAGAGATAAGAAATTTGTAAAATATGCAGATAATTTAGTTAGTTTGCCACTTATTTGTGGGAAAAAGTTTTCCAGTAAAGTTCAAGAGACTCGGCTCATAGAAATCTTGGGCTTAGCTTTGTTCAATCATAAATCATGCAAGGGAATTTGCAGGCAACGCTCATGAGCCATTGAATTCCAAACCACCACCATAGAATAGTGGAACAATTGCCCTTATTGACAAAATCAAAGGTGCAGGTATCCATAACTGGTTTAGATTATTACGAAAATAGAAAACAAATACCAGTTATTATACAAATTGATTGGATTCCTGCACAACCAGCCTGCACCCACACCATCTTGCACAGCCAGCCTGCACCCACGCCATCCTGCACAAAACTCACTACATTCAAACAAACAATTATGGCTAGATCATTCCAGATGGCGCATACTGGATCATTTGACGCTATTATACAAATATAAAATCGATTTTTAACTCATTCCTATCGAGAATTAAACCAAGTTTCAAGACGAAGTTCTGTAATTAAGTACACAGAGTCAGTCTACCCGCCCGATCGAGCGATCTATCTTAAACATGCAAACTATAATCAACCCAAGCATAATAAGTTCACAATCGATTTGAGTCAATTCCAGATTTATTAACACTCTGAATATAATCTAAAATATGTTTGGAGAATACTCAGGTTTGAAATAAATTATATATAATAACCTATTCTCGATCAAACCGAGTAATATAGTTTCTCCTGCGACTTCGAAGTTAGGGGATGAGTACTATGATTAAGACACAGTCTCGATCTGCACCCATTCCTGAAATTTTAAAGCATTTAAATCGATCCGCACACATACAGGACCGATCTTTGTATTAGGAGCCATATACTAAGAATTTAAAGTAAAACACCAGTAGGCTGAGATCCTTCTACGTTTGCTTTAAACTTTGAAGAAACAGCCGTGGCAATATTTGTAGGGTAAAATAAAAGAAGCAGAAAATAAGTTAGCATCAAATGCAAATACAAATACAGTAAGAAAGACATAAAATGCAGATACCTGATCTCTGGTGACTCTCGTTCAGTATTTCCCTCGCTTGTAATGGAAGGACTCTTCATCGCTTCCACGACCAGGTGCACATGGATCTTGACCTCATCGATGAAACAGTTTATTGATATAATCTGAGGACTCTTCATAGCAACATCGATCAAAGAAAAAATGGGCAATTCAGAAACGATTCACCCTTTCATTTAGTTCTCCCGCGTGGCAGGATCAACCTTTCGTTCTCCCATTCGATTAAACAAATGAAACCGCTGATTATTGCTAATCCGATAAAACCTTTGAGTAACCTTTCAACAAGCTGCAAATCTGTGTCACTAGATACATGTGCTCGACGAAGAATATACTTAGATTTCCCATCTTAGCCTTCCATCCTTAATTAATGATTAAAAGTTGTGATCGCCCTCCATATACACAGAAAAGCTCATTGAAGTGCCTTCGGCAAAATATAATAACTAATAATAGTTGTGATCGCCCTCCATATACACAGAAAAGCTCATTGAAGTGCCTTCGGCAAAATATAATAACTATATTATTAGTGCAATGTATATTAATAGTTAAACACTTTGTAGGTAAAAAAGAAGGGCACATTTGAAGATGAGAATATGAAAAATATTAATAATTAAGAGACAGTTCCATAAAGAGGTAGTTATGGTGCTTAGATATTTTTTTTTCTTTTTTTTCCAGCAGAAAAATCACCTTCCTACTATTCTGAAGGAATTAAGGAAATCTAACAACGCACGGGAAATATCAACAAACTTCCTCACATATCATGGATGGAAGGTCGAGCAAACCGTCATCCAGTAATCCAAGCCAGAATATATCTCAACGGAATTGAACCTGGGTGGATGAAATAAAATCCATCTAACCCCACCAATTGAACACGGTATCCTTGAAATGGTGCTTAGATAGTTATGGAAGGGGCTGTGGCCTCTAAGAGGAAGGCGGTGGTCTCCATAGGGGAGTCAAAAACCTCGATAGCGAAAAAGGTAGACAGTTTTTTACGGTGAAAAAAAGAAGAGTATCTCATCTGGGAAAGAAGGGGCATTGTCTTGTTTCGAATTCCTTTACAAATAAAGTTTGCGGTTCACTTGGAATTTGTACCTTTAATCTTGGTTATGGTAAGATTCGCATCATATGGTCTTCCTACCAGTACCAGTTTCAATTACAGGAAGCATTATTTTATTGTTTTCGTCTCTCGGTAGACACCAAGCTTAAAGAGGGTGCAGGCATGAACGTTACTCTCTCTCCCATTATTTTTGGATCATAACTGTTATCAATAATTATTTTGGTTTTTCCTTAAATTATTTGTTGAGATGTTAACATAATGGTCTCTTGTATATACTGCAAATTTATTGTTTTTCTTTCCTTGTTTAAGGGTTGATCCAGTGAGGGTGCAACCCAGGGCCTAAGTATTTTCTTCCTAGCAGATTCCACTTCCTTAACTGTATCTCAGTATTCAAACTTGATTGGTCCTTTTTTTTTACTTGCGATAGCAAGGGCGCAGCCCTAGTTTCTAGCATGGCTCAGTTCTTTTTCTGGAATCATTTTAATTGAAAAAATGTAGGTTAAACTACGTCGTTCATTGAGAAAGGCATGTGTCTAGATTGTTTATATGTTGTTGGTTGTATTTCTAATCCTAGGCGTGAGATGGGTGGAAGGGTTCATCCCCTTCTCCTTTCTTGTTGATTTCCTTTCTGTTTGAGATAGCCTGTATTATTTATACCTGAGTGTGAAGATTAACTATGTGATAGTTTGATCTCAGTGAAAGTTGTATCTTTAGTTCGATATACAAATTATTTAACCGATATTTGAGGGTGCGTTTCCTTGGAGAGAAATGAACCTTCGCCTAAACCCTTTCCCTCTTACACTTAGAAAAATAAATACTATGTTGCTTTACAGAGAAGAGAGAGACAATCCCTCTCTAAGGGAACTGATATCCACCTTTTATAAATCTATGTTCTTAAGTCAGCCTGGTAGATGATTGATTTCTTATTATGGTGAGGAATGAGAAAACGATCTCCAGTATGGAGTGTTAGCTTTTCTACTTTTAATCAATATTATCGAGGATCTTAACTGAAAGAATAACATGCACAACATAAAGGAGAAAACCCTGCAACTTCCTCAGAGATAGAATCGTCACCAATACAATATCACAAAATGGAAAACCCCAAAACAAGATAGTATTCTGCAACTCCTCTGTCTTTCTCCTATGCGAGCTTGTCTTTTCTCTCTCACTAATGCGAAATTGAGTGAGTGAGTGTGTGTTCAAATGAGAGAGCCTAACTCTCCATTTATACTTTACTTTCACTTGAACTTTTCACTAGCTAGGTCGGCCCTAGCTAAACCTGATTGGGCCGACTTCTCTAGGAGACTCAATAACCCTAATACATTTGAATCTAGGGGGGTCTATTGCCCCAAATTACAATGGATGATTTACCTCAATGACTTTACATGACCAAATGTAATAAAGACATCTTCGACTCGAGTAATAAACATATCTGGAAGAGGTACAAATAAAATACAATAATAATAACAATATAAAATAAAAGTGAATATATTTCGAAGTTACAATTACATCAACACTCCCTCCTAACTAGGAAGGTATTCTCTTGCCATAGTCATCAACACTGGATTATCATCAATGTTGGAACATCATAGTCATTGATGTTGCAATACTCATCATGTCGATCATCGGTTGGTGATATCTATCGAATCTACTCGTTATAGGAATTTCTACAGATCCATCCCTTTTTCATGTTGGATGTAGGCCTAGCCCTCATGTAGGTATTAAGCATCTCTGTGAGCAAGCCATCAAGTAGGTACATCTCAGGACTAGTCATTACATTGCCACTGCAAACACCCACATCTCCTACTATCGCCTCATCATCTTCAGATCATCTCATCATCATATGGAGAAAAACCCAGATGCACATCACATCTTCCACAACGATCATCCCACGTCTACCAACATGGGAGGAAAAACCTGCCACCATGTGAGATCCTGCATAGATGCACACACAATGTCTTATGACTGGTGGATGTCTCTAGTATGGGAGGACAAACCTACCACCATACGAGACCTCGTATACCAACATGGGAGGAATTTCCTACCACCATGGCACACCGAACCCTTACATCTATCAACATGAGAGGAATTTCCTACCACCATGAGAGAATGGCTCAGCCCTCACATCTGCCAACATGGGACAACTTTCCTACCACTATGGGAGAATGGTTCAGCCCTTACATCTACCAACATGGGAGGAATTTCCTACCACCACGTGAGAATGGCCTGACCCTTACATCTACCAACATGGGAGGAATTTCCTACCACCATGTGAGAATGGCCCATGCAAATCTATGTCTTTCGGACTCATCAATTCCTCTTAAAAGGAACCTCGATCCGGAGAACACCAAGATTCTCTCTCAAGTACTCAAAATTCACTATGGCTAATGGCTTGGTCAACACATTGGTTATATACTCATTTGTCGCTACATACTAGAGCTTCATTGCTCCTCTCTACACCATATACCTGATATAGTGGTACTTGATCTCAATGTGCTTCTACTTGTCATGGAACACCGGGTTCTCGGACAACTTCACACAAATATGGTTGTCACATAATATAGAAGTCGCCTCTAACTGGATATCAAACAAATGAGACAATAGCTTCCTAAGCCATACTTCCTCACAACTAGCTGAACAAACTGCAACATACTTTGCTTCGACTGCACTCAATTCCATGCATGACTGCTTCCTGCTAAATGAGGAGATCATACCGGATCCCATACTGAAGCAACATCCCGAAGTTCTCTTCCTATCTGTGGCACTAACTTCCCAATCCGAATCAACATAACCCTACAGGTTAATCTTCTGATTCGTGTCATACTTGATCCCATAATCAATTATACCCTTCAGGTACCTCAATACATGCTTTGCAGCAATTAGGTGAACATGTCTCAGATCCGTCAGGAATTGGCTCAATGCGTTCACAGCGAATCATATGTATGTTCTGTTGTTCTTCAGGTACATCAATGAACCAATCATCTAACGATACATCATGGCATCAACTGACTCTGATGAAGAATCACATAGTAGCTTCAAGTTCGATGCCATAGGTGTGGCCATAGCCTTGCAGTCCATCATTTAGAATCTCTTCAAAATCTCCACTACATACTTCCCTTTCCCAAGGAAGATTCCATCCGAACTCTACCACACCTCCATGCCTAAGAAATAATGCATCATACCCACTTCCTTCATATCGAACTCTGTGGCAAGCTTCCTCTTCTTATCTGCAATGACCTCATCCTCCCCTGCTACAAACAGGTCATCTACATAGAGTAGAAGTATCATTGGATTTCCCACCTCAACCTTGTAGTAAAGGTTTGAATCTCCTTTACTCTTGGTAAATCCCAAGCTCATCAGGAAACTATCCATCATTTTGTACCACGTCCTGGGTGCCTGCTTCAATCCGTACAAGGCCTTCTTCAATGTGCACACATGAGTCTGCTTGTCATGTGTCTCAAATCCAAGTGGAAGCTCCACGTACATTTCCTCTTCTACTAGACCATTCAAGAACAATATGTGGACATCCATCTGGTGTACCTTCCATTTCATCACTGTAGACAATGCTAGTATAGATCTGATGTAAGTGTATCTGGATACAGGTGCAAATGTCTCCTCATAATCTATGCCTTCCTTATAGGAGAAGCCATGTGCCATGAACCTATCCTTATGTTTCTCGATGCTTCCATATGCAACATGCTTGATCTTGTAGATCCACTTCAAAATCACAACAAACTTCCCTTCTAGTCTCAGAACTACCTCCCAGACATCATTCTTCATAATCGACTTGTACTCCTTGATCATGGCATCCTTCCATTCTTTCTTCTCTGCTGCTTCCTCATAGTTGGAAGTTTCTTTGTCTATGATGTCTCACAACAGGGATACATAGTTGGAGTATGTCCTAGGTCTCTTGTTTTCTCTATGCATCCCCTCTGGAGTGGCATACTTCTCTGCATCTTGTATTGCCTCTTATACCCATGTTGGTTTCCTCTTGTGGGAGTTCTTCTCAATAGGTGTATCTATAGGTTCTTGTGGTTCTTCCATTTCGTGGTCTTCATGATCTTTTGGAACTGATTCTTTCATTACTGCATCTCGAATCCTGAGAACTTCAGTTTCTTCAGTGTCTTCAATAGGTAACTGTCTGGATTTATTGTATGCTGAGTCTTCTTCGAATGTCACGTCTTTGCTGATGTCGATATTCTTGAATCCTCGAAAGTATATTTGGTAGGCCTTTGAACTTTCGTTGTATTCTACAAACATATCCTTCTTTCCTGAAGTATCTAGCTTCATCCTCTTCTCCTTCGAAATGTGTATGTACACTGGGCAGCCAAATATCTTGAGATGGCTGAATTTTGGTTTCTCACCAAGAATAATTCTTCTGGAGTCTTGTTCTCTAGTACTCGATGAGAATTACGGTTCTGTACATACATCATTGTCCTCACAGCTTCCTCCCAAAAATGCATCGAAAGATCTTGGTCATGAAGCATTGCTCTCACTGCTTCCATTATTGTTCTATTCTTTCTTTCTGCAACGTTGTTCTGTTGTGGATTGTAAGGAATGGTCAACTCACTCTTAATCCTAGATTCTCTGCATGGGTTCTTGAAATATTCCGAGGTGAATTATTTTCCATTATCTGATCGAAAGGTATTAATATTCTTTTCAGTGTGATTCTCAATCAAGGCTTTGAATTCCTTGAACTTGTTGAATACTTCATCTTTACTTTTCAAAAATTATGTCCAAGTCTTATGGGAAAAAGTCATCAATGAATGAAACATAATATACATACCCACTCAATGAAATGGATGACATAGAACTACATACATCGGAGTGGATGATATCCAATATCCCTTTCTCTTTACTTTCACTGCTTGGAAATGTCTTCTTCACGTTCTTTCCTTCCGCACATCTTTTCCAAACGCCTTCATGTTTTGACTGGATTTCTGGAAGTCCTTCAACTGCTTTGCTTGCAATGGATAGTGCTCTATAGTGCACATGGGAAATCCTTCTATGCCATAATTCACTTGGATCCATGGAGTCATGAACCACGGCTTGTTCAGGTTGGCCCTTCAATTTGTGCAAACCTCCCTCTTGCTCTCCAATCGCAATCACATTATCTATTGTCTTTCCCTTTGGACACATTAGGACTTGGACATCAACAAATGAAACCCTCATACCTTTAGCATATAGTGTTGATATGGAGAGAAGGTTATTATTTAGTCCTGGAACATATAGGACATATTTCATCTTCATATATTTTCTAGAGTCTAGCTTGTATGAAGCTTCTCCACTTCCTTTTATGGGGTATTGGTAATCATCCCCAAGTTTCACCTTGTGAGGTGACTCATGTTCAGATAGGTTTGTGAAGGAGTCTTTATATCCTATCATATGCTTGGAAGCTCCACTATCTACAAGCCAATCATTACTCCCATGTGTGACAGTGCCCGTGAGTGATGATATCAGTACATACTCTTCATCACTTGAATATTCATCATTTTCTTCTCTAGCTCTATTCCTTGGAGGTTCATCATCTTCTGCAGTGTGAGCATGGTGTATTTTCTTGTTGGTATTTTTGTTGGATCCTATGTTTGTGTGACAATCTCTGGAGTAGTGTCCCTTCTCATGACGAGTATAACATCTAATGTTGAATAGATCTCTTCTGGACCTTCTATAGTTCTCCCTGTGATTCTGGTGGTGTTTCTCCCTCTTCGTGTGATGATGGTGCTCCCTCTTGTTATGATTCCTTCTAGTGTGTGCTGTGAGAGTTTGATCATCATTTTCTCCCATATTCTCTTCTCGATCCATAAGTCGAGCCTCTTCTTGTGAACATTCTTCCCATAACCTACTGAATGTTATTAACTTATTTCTGCCACATATCCCTGGAATGAATGAGTCCCATGATCTTGGGAGATGATTCAAGGTGGTCATCACAATCTCTCCTTCTACCTTTTCTCCAACTGCTTCAAGTTGCTCCTTAATATGAGAGACCCTTGTGAAGTAGGACTGCATGGTATTTTCATTTTGAAACTTCACATTCTTAAGTTGGTTCCGCAAGGTCATCTTTCGATTGATGTTCTTCCCTTCAAATAGCTTTGTCAAAGAATCAAACATCTCCTTAGGTGTCTTCAAAGATGACACATGTGGGATGAGATGATCCTTAATAGAATCTTCAATGATTATATTGGCCTTAACCAAGTTCTTCTTTATATGTAAGGCTTTAGCCTCATGTCCCTCTGGTGCTGGAACCTCTTCATTTACATACTTATCCAATTCATTTTCTTCAAGGACAAGGGAAATCCTATACTTACATGCTCGGAAGTTATCAACTCCTTCAAGCTTATCCTGAAGCTTGGTGTGGTGAGATATATTGAATGAGAAATTCAAATGGAAATAGAAAATCTTTTAGGTCTTACCACTTTAATATGCCAAAACTAGTTCTAGAGCTGGTTGGCTTAGGGTTTGTCAGAGAAACCCTAATTTTCCAAACTTGGAATTTGGGACTTCTAATTTGACAGGTAGATGCGCTTACTCAAGGTGAGTTATCCAATGTACTCACTTCTCCAAATCTGTGAACATAATCCAAAAATAGTTGATGCCCTAGTTTTCATCGGGAAGTAGTGACTGGCCAAAAATTGAAAATGCTCAGAATCAGGTCCTGCTTCAATAGAAATATGCGCCCTCCTAGGGAGAGTTATCCTAGCCTCCTTTTCTTGATGATCTGTCGAGAGAAAACCTCAAACTAGAATCCCTAGCTTCCCACAGTTGCACAATGTCTTGTTTTCAGGTTAGCTCTGATACCATGTTAGTTTTTATACTTTTATTCAATATTATCTAGGATCTTAACTGAAAGAATAAAATGCAGAGCATAACACAAGAGCCTCAAATATTTTCCTCAGGGAAACCATAAAGGAGAAAAAATTCCTCAGAGATAGAATCGTCACCAATACAATATCACAAAATGGAAAACCCCAAAACAAGATAGTCTTTTGCAACTCCTCTCTCTTTCTCCTATGCCAACTTGTCTTCTCTCTCTCACTAACGCGAACTTGAGTGAGTGAGTGTGTGTTCAAATGAGAGAGCCCATCTCTCTATTTATACTTTACTTTCACTTGACCTTTTCACTACCTAGGTTGGCCCCAGCTAAACCTGATTGGGATGACTTATCTAGGAGAATCAATAACCCTAATACATTTGAATCTAGGGGTATCTTTTGCCCCGACTTATAATGGAGGATTTACCTCAATGACTTTAAATGACCAAATGTAATAAAGACATCTCCGACCGGAGGAATAAACATCTTTGTCAGAGGTACAAATAAAATACAGTAATAATAACAATATAAAATACAAGTGAAAATATTCCGAAGTTACAATTACATCAACATGGAGAGTCTGTTCCACTAACTAATTAAATAAAATAACTGTAGATCTAAGTGGCTTAATGATTTTAGCCTCTATTTAATTATGTTATTTCTTGTGAATGGGAGGAGAGATGGGTTCTTCATGTTAGGATATTATCACCACCATCTTTATGTTTGCATGCATCCCAGTCATCGGTATGGTGTCTCCCAACACCTAGTCCCTAGTTTACTAGCCCCAAGAACTTATTTATGTTCAATTCCAGCCCTCCTAGTCCATCATGTGCCTTGTTTTCATCTCCTATGACCGAGTGTGCTCTCTCTTACCTACCACCAGTGACATACT
Organism: Larix kaempferi; assembly: GCA_027924585.1. Lineage (NCBI taxonomy): Eukaryota > Viridiplantae > Streptophyta > Pinopsida > Pinales > Pinaceae > Larix > Larix kaempferi. Next base: position 4,224,419 of record BSBM01000962.1, on the reverse strand, counting down.
TAGTTAGTTGCTTGATTTGGGGATTTGTTCCTTGATTTGATGACATATTGACTAGTTAACTGACTGAAACACTCTGATGGACATCCAGAGAAACTAGTTTGACTATTCTGACTCCAAAAAGCTTCTCATGTGCCCTCCTTGGATTCTCCTTCACTACATTAGTGCTCCATGCATCAATTACACCTACGTACATTTAGTTTGACACCTGGTTGACCGTTACTTGTGCATTGATGACACTACCACTGATCTGATGATGAGGACTCCTAGTGCAGACCAGCTACACCATGCAGGCTATTCAAATGACCTCCTTGGTTAATTCGAATTATTCAGTCATTGTCACTGTATTGTATTGTATTCTACTTCTGAGTTCAATAGAGCACTGCTGCAAGTCTTTTTGCACAGTTTTCACATATTATTCTGCATGCATCTCTTGTAATGGTTTCTCTTGTTCTATAGATCTGTGTGTTTCAATTTCATATGGTATCAGATCCATGGCAAGGACAATCCAACTATTCTGCACTGCATGCATATTTTGCACTGGTGCTTCTGCACTAGTGATTCTGCACTGGTGATTTTGCACTGGTTATTCTGCACTAGTGATTCTGCACTGCATGCATATTCTACACTACATGCATATTCTTCATTGGTGATTCTACACTAGTGATTATGCAGTGCATGCATATTATGCACTTGTAGCTATTTTCTAATTCTGCACCAGAAGCTGAGAGTTTCCACATAATTCTTGGATATTGATCAATGGATCTTCAAGCTTGCTTGATCTCCTATGTCGGTTGTGATGCAACTTGAAAAGTGTAGGTTGACGACCTAATGGTTCTTGTTCGTTTGTGACTACATGTTTATCTTAAAGATTACAACTTCTTCGATGGATCTGACAGCAATTACTCCTCTCTCTCTATTCAACTATGATGAGTGGAAAGCAAAGATGATAGAATATTTGAAGAGACAATTTGTCTTTTTTATATGTTTATTGGTATTATGAGATATTTTGCTTCCTACAAAGAGGAGAATGATTAGCTAAATGATTGTAATAGATCCTTTGGAGCAATGTGTCTTTCTATCTCTCCTAGTATGCGCTACCTCATTGATACTGCTGAACATCCAAGAGATATTTGGACCAATTTGGATAGAGAATTTGGAAAGCAGAAAGAAGAGGATCATGCTAGCCATTTGGAGAACAAGCCTAGTGATACCTCCTCAAGTGTTATTTCTAAATATGTCTTGGCCTCAACCATATCTCATGACAAAGTTATTCAAAATGAAGAAGAAACTACAGATTCAACACTCATGTTCTCAATGTCTTCTATTTCGAATTATGATCAAGATAAGCCATCTCATACTCTAGAATATGAAGAGGTCCTTAAATCCTCTATTTCACATGAGTTTGTTGGTGTGCAGAATGATGATCTATTGAATGTTTTGGAGGTTAAATCAGTTTTTGGAGGTGAAGCATTCGCCCTCCTTGATCACATGCTTCCTATGCACTTATGTTCAATCATTGGCACATGTTCTCAGAGTTTCATTGAAGATGGAGGACACTACCATTTGCTTGAGTTCAAGTCTCATGCATTTTTTGGTGATTTTGGTTTTGATCTCACCCATATTGGTTCAAAGGAAATCATAAGAAACCATCTACCAATTCTTGGAGCTGATTTAGCTTCCACTGATCAAAAGTTCAAGTTCAAAAAGCCTCCATGGTCTAGAATTTCGACTGAGAAGAGAAGATATTTAGATCCACAGAGTACTGAGTGCATCCTCATTGTATATGCTAAAGAATCAAAAGGATACAAAATCATGGATATCAGATCCAAAAAGATATTCATTGACCAAAGTGTCAAATTTGAAGAACCACTTCAAAATCTAAAACTAGTCGAGGAAGAAACTGTTGAATTGTCACCTCTACAAGAAGAAGATTTGAAAAAAGATGATGAAAGTTTGTCTTCTAATATTTCTGATATTTTATCAAACATTAATGAACATGAAATATCAAGTTCAGAATCAGATCCAAATGACCCTCCTCAGTTACCAAAATGGGCAGAAAAGACTCTCAATTATGTTGGTTTTAACATTGGAAATCATGTCGATCCAATAAGAACTCGAGCATACTTTCAAAGAGAAGGTATGGCTCTTTCATATTCTGATTTTCTATTGTCTGAATTTTTTTTTATATTTTCAGATCCTAAATCATACTATCATGCCCACCGAGATCCGAGATGGCAAACTGCCATGGATTCTATCCGCCTAGTTTTGGCAATTTCCGCATCTAAGCACTGGGAAGTGCACCATATGGATGTGAAGAGTGCATTTCTTCATGGATATATTTAGGAAGAGATTTACATGGAGCAACTTGAATTTTACATATCATATCCAACATTAGTGTGCAGACTGAAGAAATCATTGTATGGTTTAAAACAGGCCCCAAGAGCTTGGTATGCAAAGATGGACTCCTTCCTTCTGTCACAAAATTTTGCAAGGTGAAAATCAGATCCAAATGTGTACCTAAAGAAGCATGAAGGTAATTTTCTGATCATTGTCCTTTATGTTGATGACCTTTCGATAACTGGAAGCAATCTTGCTTCGATCGGAAATACAAAAACTCCTTTAAATCTAGCTTTTGACATGAGTGATTTGGGCTTGTTGAAGCAATTCCTTGGGTTAGAGATTGCTCAAAATTTTGATGGGATCACCATATCTCAGCAAAAATATGTTTAAGACCTACTAAACAAATTTAATATGCCATATTTTAAGGCAGCACCATTCCCATTCCTCTCGGGAATAAGACTTGAGGATGGTGATTCCACACCATTGCTGGATTCGACACTTTATCAACAGTTGATTGGAGGTCTTCTATACCTGACACATTCTAGGCCTAATATTTCTTATTCCATGAGCGTCATGTCAAGATATATATAGACGCCCCATGAGATTCATTGGAGGGAAGCCAAGAGAATCTTGCACTATGTGCAGGGTACTAGACACTTTGGCATACACTATGTTGCAGATTCTGAGCTACATTTAGTGGGATTCACTGATTCAGATTGGGAGGGTGATAACATTGATCGGAAGTCCACTTAAAGATATTTTTTCATGATTGGCACATGGTCTATTTGATGGTCAATAAAAAATAAGGCTTCCATTTCCTTATCTTCAGCAGAGGCAGAATATTGAGGAGTAGTCAACGCTTGCATTCATGCAGTTTGGTTGCAGGGTATTCTAGCAGAGTTTGATATTGGTAGCACCACTTCTACTATCATTTTTTGTGACAATCATAGTGCTATCAAGATATCGATGGATCCAGTTCAAATACATAGAACCAAGCATATCGAGATCCACATGCACTACATCTTAGAGCTTGTGCATGACATAACCATTATACTGCAATATTGCCCTACATAAGAGAAAATTTCAGACATCTTCACCAAGAGCTTCACTGAGAAGAATTTCTCTTACCTCCGTTCACTATTGGGGGTGAGTACTACTATGGTGGAAACATATTATATCCTTCAGTGTTCAGCTTGAGGGGGGTCTTTCTTCCCATTGAGTTTTCCCTCTTTCCTCACTTAGATTTTTTCTAGCATTTTTGGATTATTTTCTGTATTGGGGTGACCTTCGGTCTCAGTTACCAGGGCCCTATCTTTTATTTTTTACCTCATAGTATAGCTTGTGGGGGGGGTGTTAGGATATTCTCACCATCATCTTTATTTTTGCATGCATCCCAATCATCAATATGGTGTGGTCCAACACCTAGTCGCTCGTTTACTAGCCACGGGAGATTATTTATGTTCAGTTCCAACCCTCCTAGTCCAGCATGCGCCTTGTTTTCATCTGTTGATGTATATGTAACTTCGGAATGTATTTCACATATATGTATATTGTATTCCTATAGAGATGGTATTATTCCTCTATAAGGAAGTGTCGTCATTTATATTGTAAGTGTCGTAACTTATGCTTGATGGGTTATTAGACCACCTTGTTTGGGGTCGGCCCTGTATAAGTCATGTGGGTCAAAGGGTTATTAGACCACCCTATTGGGGGTCGGCCATGTGGGTCAAAGGGTTATTAGACCACCGTATTGGGGGTCGGCCCAGTCAGCATTATGTTATGTGGTTAAGTTCGAGCCTACATGAGTTAGGTAAAAAGGCAAGTCAATTCAAGTATAAATAGAGTGCGGGAGGCACTCTATTTACTCACTCACTTCTCACACATGCACTCAAGGAGGAGTGGCGCACTTATGGAGGAGGAGGATCTGCTGCTAGGTTATGGCTATCTCTCTTGGTTGGTTGTATCATTGCTCTATCTATCTCTGAGGAAGTTATTGGGGTTTTTCACCTTTATGGTTTTCCCCAAGTAAATCTTTGTGTCTCTTGTGTGCTTGCATTATTGTCTCCATGATTGATACGCTGTAGATATGTTGTACATGTTGTTCTCTCAGTTAAGATCCTAGATCAGATTGAATTAAATTCAGAAAATTTAACATCATCTCCTATGACTAAGTGTTCCCTCTCTTACCTACCACCAGTGACACACTTAGTTAGTTGCTTGATTTGTGGATTTGTTCCTTGATTTGAGGACAGATTGACTAGTTAACTGATTGAAACACTCCGATGGACATCCAGAGAGACTAATTTGACTATTCTGACTCCAGACAACTCCTCATGCGCCCTCCTTGGATTCTCCTTCACTATAATAGTGCTCCATGCATCAGTTACACCTACCTACATTCAGTTAGACTCATTTTGACACCTATTTGACCATTACTTGTGCATTGATGACACTACCATTGATCTGATGATGAGGACTCCTAGTGTAGACCAGCTACACCATGCAGGCTATTCGAATGACCTCCTTGGTTAATTCAAATTATTCAGTCATTGTTACTATATTTTATTGTACTCTACTTATGAGTTCAAAAGAGCACCAGTGCAAGTCTTTTTGCACATTTTTCACATATTATTTTGCATGCATCTCTTGTAATGGTTTCTCTTGTTCCATAGATCTGTTGTGTTTCAATTTCATACTTCAACCTTATGTTATGTACCTAAAATTACCTATGAAAGGATTTATGCCCTTGACCTTTACTTAATTACACATTTAAGATATAAGCATAATCTCATACAAAAGATTCATGCTTCTAGGTCCACATAGTTATGTGTTATTGAATAGTACTGGAGTTTAAAGATGAGAGCTGATAGATGGTTAAAAAATTAATAACTAAAGAGAGCAGTTATTTAAAGTTTATGACACTACACAATGATTAGTATGTCATTCGATAGTAATAGATCTTGATCTTGGAAGGTTACATAAAGGATGTGTGAATGATCTGGCGTAACAATTAATGCCAATCAAATTAATATGATATTAAATGATTCCTATAGTATAAAAGGTTTAAAGGTTTAGACGCAATGACTTGAACATGCCAAAAGAGTCTTTTTCCTTATCCTAATGGATTTGTTTCCAGGCTTGGGGGCGACCTCTTGGCAGAAAACAAATGCTAGGTAGAGAGTCAAATTAGTTAGGTGAAACATTTCAGTAAGCCTTCAATTGCAATAGCCTTCACAATTAGATAATCATCTTTTGGATTTATATTATTTTGCAAATGAATTCCAATTTTATTGTATTGAGCCAATAAAGTCTTTTCAAATGGGAAAGTCAATTTTAGTGTAAATATCTTATGACAAATGTGCTATTCCTTAGTTGTTAAAATTGGGAGTGTAAATGATTGTGTTGATAATGATATTGAGACAATGAGTAAAGATGACTTTTCCTAATGTACTATGTTATCTTTATGCAATGTTCAAAATTTAAAGAGTATATTTTAAGATAGGTGAAAAGGATACTTTAGAGGTCGAAGTAATTACATAATGGCATATAATTTATTATTGTGTTTGGAGCCTAACAAGATTATGTTAGGGATTATTGTGCAAGGACTTGTTAAATTATGGCTTTCCATGAGTATTTACTCCTTAATAGATTGCATATCATTATGCTATAATAAAGGAAAATTTTGACCTTACGGTTTATGACTTAAAGTGATTATTAGTTTATCAATGAAGAAGACTGAATTAAAGGAATGAATAATAGATTTAAGAGAAACTCAAGAAGCATTTCAATATTATTTAGGTTTTAAAGGAACCATAAAAATGGTCTTAGAAGCTATATGTTATTTAAAGAAGGATAAATTAATGAGACGTAATGGGAAGAGATGGCATCCGTAATGTGCCTAGGAAGGTTATAATCAAGTGTAGTAGTAGTTATTACATTGAGTGGGTTCTTTAAATGTAATAATGAGTTTATGTTAAGGCTTCTCTTAAGGGTGTAATAAATTTATACTCTTGGACTTAATAAAAGTATATTCCTCAATTGAATTGTGTATTAATATTTATGTTTAGAGTTGATCTCTTTATAGAGATAGAAAAGGAAATTATTACTTACTTTATTATTTAATTCTGATTTGAATTCTTAAAAATAGTTAGCAGAAGGTCTTCACTTAGATAACCATGTTAAGTAAGAGGAAGTATCAAATAAACTTATATTGAGCGTTTATGTCTAACTAAGTTAATGTTAATTAGCGATTCTAATATCTTGCTAAGGTATTATGATGTTGTAAAAACAAATTATATGTTTACTTATACATAAATATTGTAGATGCCAAGAATGTGTTAGATTATATTGATCTGATAAGGATTGCATCTGATTTATTGTTTGGTTGAGTGAAGACTAAAGGAAAACACTTTGCTCCCCATATCCCAAGGGACTACTACGAGTATTGGGTTGTTACACACCCATACCTCAATTTATGATACCTCTCAATAGACTCCCCTTTTGCCCCTTGTCATTTTGAGATAAGTTGGTGTTAATACTTCTACGAGCATAAATGGTCCCATGGTACACACCCACTTATAGAAAAACATGGAAGAAATTACCAAAGATCCACCCAAATACCCCAAATATCTTGCACTAGTGCTCACAGTATTACAATATATAGTTGTTGAATCCACCTCAACCAAGCTAAACTCCACCTCGGTTAGGCTGATCACAAACAAATGTTGAAAATAGTCACAAAACATGTGGGCCTCAATACCACGCCAATAGACTAGTCCAACTATGTTTTTTAATTGAAGACTAGAACTCTTACACTCTCTTCCTGGAAAGACAGTCTCCTCCATTTTAGGATAACAATTCATGGCATTGCATTTTATTATTAAGGAAAATAATAAAATAATAGTAGAGTAAAAAAACTAAATTTTCTCTTGCATTTTCAACTTATCTCCTTGTAGGTTTACTCAAATTTCAAGCAAGAGCACTCATTGGATGCGGAATTAAATTTTGCATCCAAAAAGTACCAATCCCGCATAATTTTAACAACATCCACATCAAAAAAATTGAAGATACAAAAAAAATGTTTCTAGTGAGAGAAAAATATTATATATATATATATTTTTAGTTTTTCATCACAAATCCTAAACGTGCGACAATTTCAACCCTTCTAGTGTATTTTTTCGGCACAATTTAGAGGGTGTCTAGCAAAAAATTTGCATAAATTCTTAAAAATCTAAATAGTAGTGCTTAAATTCATAGATTATGGGTGCCCTAGGTTTATTGAGGTGTTGATTCCATTTCTGGATTCAAATCACAATTTGAATAGCACAAAAGTCATATTTCTTGATATAAAAAATTGTTGGATTCTAACCCAAAACTTGGTGGGAATTGAAATGGTCCCGTGTTTAGAATTCTTCATTTTTCATGATGTTGATGACATTAAAAGTATACACAATGGGTACTCATTGGATGTAGAATTTAATTTCGCATCTAACACGTGATCCCACTTGAAATTTGAGTAAACCTACAAGGAGATAAGTTGTAAATACAAGATAAAAAGGTAGTTTTTTATTTTTTCCCTCCAATTTTTTATATGCGCCTCTTTTGAATTTTAAAGCATTTTGAGTGGCTAATACATGTGTTACACCTAAACTCTTAACATCATAAGACTCAGTGTATACATCCCTAAAGTTTCATTGACTAAGTTATCAGCCTGGAAGAGATATTAACCCATTCATACTAGGTTTTGAGAGGTTGTCACAGGTTTCCCTCATGCAACCTACGACGTCGCAGCTTGCCCTCTTGTAGGGTGCCACGATGTCAGTTAATGGACAAAAATAGCTCCTTCGAGCCCATTCTTGAAACTAGATGACATGGATCCATATCCCTGACCTTTTGGGAGAGCTGGCACTCGGTTCCTAACCTCTTGGAAGGATCCCTTATCTCTCTCCTACCATATCTCAACCTACCCTATCCATACCCTATCCACTTAGTCCTAAATAAATGAAGCTCTATCCCACTCCAAAAGGAGGAAGTCTATAGTGTTTACATGCTGGTGAAATCATCTTAGAGAGATCTATGCTCATCCATTGAGAGACTCACACTTCCTTGGGAGGATATGGCATTGGCTTGGATGGAGAAGGATTACTTCGTTAAGCTCTGGTTTTAGTCATTCTCTTCTATGTACTTTCCCTATTTTTTACAGTAATATAAACGCTTTCCACCAATATTGTTGTGTTGATGATATTGTGCAGTTTACCTGCTTAAATGTTTACTTAGATCTGTTATTGTTTAGATGCTTGTTACTTGTTTTTCTTGTTTTGTGTATCTTGGTAGGTCGTGCAGCTTAGATCTGACGACCGTAAGGCGTGGAACAACATCCAGGAGAAAGGGCTACAAATTTAAGGTAAGACATCTATAAACTTGATACTTAATTAGATCTAGGAAAGTGGTTTATAGTCTGTTATATTTGTTCTAGACTCACATTGAGTTAGGGAGATCTGGCTCCCATCCGCTCGAGTGGATTGTCCGTTAAACAAATCTGGCGACCATACTAGGGAAGAACATAATTGTTTTATAGTTGTCAATTTGAATGTCATTTTCAGTTGATTTCTTGTTGCAAGCCATTTTATTTGTCATTTGCCTCTTAAGCTAGTTTCACTATCAGATCTTCACCTTGAAGAGTTTGATTACCTTCCTTTGAGTTTGTACTTCTCATTTTCAAACCATTTCATTGCTCATTATTTGGAGAATTGGTTCATTTTTGAATTTGGATCTCGCCTATCGCATCTGGTCAGTGGAATCAGAGCGACATTGTGTCATTTTTTATCTCTGTTATTTTTCTGTTAGCCTGTCGTCGCAACCCTTTCATTGGTCTACTACGACACCATCGCACTTCCCGCATTGGTGGACTGCGACGTCGAACTGTGTACAAACACATACTGCGCTGATTTGTCAAAAACTTCCTTACAGGCACCCCTTCTCCATTTCTAATTTGAGTTTTGGTTTGTGTGCAAACTCCCTCTGTACTGCAAGATCCAGTCAGAGACCCCATTTTGATTTGTGTGATTGAGCTGTTTGGTTTTATTTGGAGTTGTTTTGGGTTCCATCTTGGACAAGTCTGATATTTGGTAGTGGTGGACACTTTGGTCCCCCCCATCTGCATCCACTCACCCTTGCATTTCCTCCTCTCCTTTCCTTATCTAGTCGTTGTATTGGATTGGTTTCCAGACCTCATTTGCATATATTTGTGAGCTTTGCTTGCTTTAGTGCTGCTTGTTATTGACTGATTTTGAGTGTTTGTGTGTACATTCAGTCCTTTGAGTGCTTGTCTTTTCTTGAGATTTTCTGAGTTATTGGAGTGCTACAAGTAGTCTTTTCATTTCACCATTTATGTTTAAAAGCATCGTTGTCATCAATTTCTTAGATTGATACATCCATTGAAAGATCAAAAGTACTTTATTTCCATCATTTTTCAAGCTCATTTGAAGAATTGTTAATGCATTGGAATGTCTCATTTGTAGATCTTTTGGAAAAGTTGAAAGAAAATTGTATTATTTGTATTTTTCACGAATTATGAGTTGCTCATATTCTTGAAAAATTCGAATAGATATTGAAGTTTTGTGAAAGTAGTCCCATGCTTGGAAAGTTATATGCATCTTTTGGTTTTTATGCTTTTAGGGCATTGTAGTGAAAGTGAAAAGCTTGCATACTCTATATAGAAACTCTCTCTTTTCATCACTCAGCATCATTTTTGTTTTGAAAAGATAAAAGAAAAAGAAAAACATGCTTTGATTTGGCTTAGTAATGTTGTGTTGCTTTTTGAGTTTCGCTTGAAAAGGAAAAGAATACTTCATACTCATTTTTTGGAATATTTGGGATTGTGTTGCATTGCATTGTTTTGGTAAAATCGTTGGAAAGAAATTTCTCCCTCCCATACATAGAGTTCATCAAAAGAAAAGTGTATTTTTTACATGTAGTTAGGGCCTACATTATGTTTACGATTATGTACTCACCTCATGCATTCACCTAACTGTCCAAATAAAATTAACGGTAGAACTAGGGTAAAATGTTTAGCAACTTGTGTGTAAGTTAGAGACGTGTTCCGGTGTCGTTAAGCATGGCAGCTGTCGTTATTTTCCAGCACTGTATCCCAGGGGTATTGTAGTCTTCCATGTACTTATCGGTATATCGAGCTCTTGCACATACCCACCAAGTAACACATGTACTTGGCGTATATCGAAAGGTGTTTCACGTACTCGATAGTATATCGGAAGGTCTCGTGCCATACGGTTGTGCATTAGACAACACCACTACGGATTTGAGCTCCCACATACCTTGCGTATATCAAGAGACAACATTAGGATTCCTGAAACCAACTGAGTTAACCTTTTGGCCGTCTTGACGGAGCAATACACCGATAACAGCACTCGGGGAGATTAATACGCACGTACCATCCAGGTAATCGGGTATTTAGAAAAGGGTACGGTCCCAATCCTCCTTGTCGCATTTTATTGTTGGACCCTGTGGTATATAGCAACTTACGAATCCCTAACAATCATGTGACGTTCCAGACCTTTGAATCCACTCTTGTAACATAAGTTTGCTTGTGGAATTAGTTTGTGTAGGGTTTTGTCTAGTCTTCTTTTCTTTTGTTTAGATTTCCTTAGGAGAAACTTTTGTTTCAGTCACTCTGGCTGACTTTCCTTGGAGAAGGTCCCGTAGGATTTAGAACTAGCCACCCGAATATCCCCTTAACCAGGAGGTAATTTTGAGGGTAAGAATGGACCAACAAGCCAGGGTCGGGTCACATGAAGTGGAAAACCCTACATTGAATGTTGGAGGACTCTTGTTTCCTCACACTCCTCCAGATTCACCTGTCTCCCACCCCCCGCAGGGTGAAGATGCTCCAACCTCCACTTCACAAGACTTACCTCTCGTTGCACTGGGAGAGCCTGGATCGTGGGAATGGATAAATCAACCCCAGGACGACCCCACAACAATTGTTGGTCCTTCAACAGCTTATTGGACATCTTCTCCAGGCCACCCAGTGGCCCATTTTGCCATTACATCCCCACCTAGTTCGGCTAGTCCTTACGACCCCTTAGCACCTTATCGTGAGCAATTGGCTCATTTACGTGCTATGGGTGAGGAGTTTCAAAGATGAAATTTTCAACTAAGGATCGACGACCCAACATTACCCCCTTCCCGACCAATCCCAGGTCTCTCTTTATCTTTTGAGTCACCGGAATCATCCATGCAACACATGACCACTTCTGAAACTAGTCAACCATCCATTCCTACACATACATCCCCTAGACAGGAGACCAGTTCAGTACCTCCAACGTCCCAACCTGATGAAGCACAATAGTCCAACACACCTGTGACCACCACAGTTACGTCACCTGCTCCTCCCCCACCCCAAACTTCAAGGAGAGGATACTATTTACCCCCTACCTTTTTTACAGGTAATAGTAATCCTACGGTGAATAATCAGGAACCAGTGTTGGGTCAACCTTTACCTATTGTTCAGCAAGTTGTTGCTGGGGAGAAACCCGCGTCTCTTAACCATAATACCGCGACAGGAGTTCCCATCAGCCCTCCCGTTGGAAATTCCTTACCTCCTGGACCTTCCACTATGGGACTATCCCATGTTGGGGGACCACCCAACGTAATTCAACCACCATCGAGTCAAGCGTATCCAGGTCATCTTAACCTTGTGCTGGGTCAACTTAATCCCGGAAACGCACTCTATGGAGTACTCTACCCCGGAAATCCTTACACTCTATGGGGACAAAAAAATGTTTTACAACATGGACCCCTACTTACAGTCTGTCAAGTCCCTCCACCCCCGTTTGTTCCACCCCCACCTCCCATTGGAGGCAGTGGGCCCCCGCACAACTTTGGAGGAGGTGTACCTCTACCTTCTAGCAGAGGACCACCTCATTTCAGTCATCATGGCCCACCCCCCCTAGTGGTGGTGGTGGAGGAACATCCCATCCTGGTGGTGGTGGTGGAGGACCACCCCCTCCTGGTGGTGGTGGTGGAGGACCTTCTCATCCTGGTGGCAGTGGTGGTGGAACACCACCTGATATCACCCAAAAAGTGCTCACTAGCTCATTTCCCTATTCACATGACCAATTTTTTCACTTTTTCCACCATTTGAGCCTCTAAAACCTTCAAAGGGTCACCAAAAAGACCAAAACCCATCTTTTTTCCCTCAAAATATGTAAGTTTCCTAAAAAAAATACAAAAAACCCTCAAAAAGGGTCCAAAATGCCCAAAAATCAATTAAAAGGGAATACAAATATAAAATATATTCAAAAAAGGAAAAAGAGGGAAAAAGAGACCTAAACCATTTTTATCAATACCATTGGTTTCCTTAAACCACAATGGTATTCTCCATCACCAAAAAACTATAAAAGGTCATAGGGGCTCCTCACTATTGATCCACATTCATCCTATCCTTATGTTGCCAAATTCTCTTTGAGAGCCCTTGCCTCCCTTTTGAGTTTGAAGATCCCCATTAGCACCTTGGAGAGGAAGAGATCATTGGAGCTTTGGAGCACCACACCGTTGTAGCTTCTCACGCTCAACAATCCTCACCCTTTCAGGTAATAGAAAAGATTCTATTTTTTATTTCTATCTTTCATAGATCTATTTTGTTTAATGCTTTTAATCTAGAATTATTTATTTGCATATGTTAGATCAAGATTTACAGTATTCATTTATTTACTTTTACTATTTAATCTAAACTGCTACTACAAGTTAGTAGGTGCTCATCAACACATGCTTGGATGAAAACCCAAGCAACACCACCCTACTATGGTGGAGGTGGCAGAGGAGGATCTTACCCTTCCAACGGCAGTGATGGCCCACCACCCCCTCCTGGCGGAGGTGGTGGAAGCCCACCCTATTCTAGTAGTGGTGGCGGACCACCACCTCCTCCTGACGGAGGCGGTGACGGCTCATCCTACCCTAGCGGTGATGGTGGACCCCCACCATTTGGAGGCGTCCCACCTCCTCCTGGCAGCGGAGGCGGGCCCCCACCTTATGGTAATGGGACACCTTATTATGGTAATGGACCACCTTACAATGGCGGTGGACCTACATTTGGTCTGGGTGGCCCATATCCCTATGGCCAGTTTCCTCCTGGAACACCTTATGGTCAGTCGATACCAGGTCCCACTATTCCTTAAACGCATTATCAATACTATCAGTACCCACAGCCTAATCCGCAGCCGCCCTTTTTTGCTACTTTGGACCTACCCGATCTGTCTCACCTGACAAATGACCCCATCTACCACGAAACTAATTGGCCACCCATTTCGGTGAAAATTCCATCAGATATCCCAAAATTTGATGGCAAGCAGGGTGAGGATCCTAAAAACCATGTGATGACATACCACTTGTGGTGCTCATCCAACTCCTTGATGGATGAGTCGATCCGTCCTAGGTTATTCCAACGGACTCTCACTAGTTCGGCTACCAAGTGGTATATTGAACTTCCACCCCATTCTTTTCTTGATTTTGGGTCTCTTGCTATGAATTTTTTGAATCATTTATAGCTTCCTATACGGTATGAAACTCATACAGAACTTTTAACCTCGCTCCGTCAGAATACTGCTACTCACATCTCAGATCATATACATGAGTGGCGAAGGAGACGACGTCTTATTAAGGCTCCTATTCTAGACCAACTCCTAGAAGACTGGTTTATGAAGTCTCTAATCCCTACCATAGCACAAGATGTTTCCATGGGAGGTGCTGTCACTAAGGAACAAGCCACCGCTCATGCCCACTTACTAGACTTAGACTATGCTTAATCCGACACGTTGTTTGATATTCTTCCTGATGCACCCAGTAACGCATACGACCCCGCGAAACCACCCAAGGGACCCCAAACTGATGGCATCATTGGATCCCTTAACACCCAGCCTCATTCTCAAACTGTTGGTTCGTTGAACCCCCAAGGTTCCTCCCCATTACCAACACAGGTTGGTCACAGCACCACCAAATCATCCACTCCTGTTGTCACTCAAGAAGTGAATTCTGTTTCGTCAGCTTCACCTCAAAAGTTTTGTGGTAAGAAAAAGAACAAAGGGAAACCTAAGAAATCTTCCACCCAGCAGGAACATAAGAGCACCCATGATGAAACCAAACAGAAATGGAAGTTAAAGTATCCTTGTAACCGTGTGGTGATGACCACTTTTCTAAAGCATGTCCCCATAGAGATGAAGTTCAAAAGTTTCTTAAGGGAAAACCCACACCCGCAGTTCTCAATGATCCCTTCCCTACTCAAAATCAATAGTTCACCACTCAAACTTCTCCTTCCCAAGGAGAAGCATCCACCACTGCACATGTTCTTATGATGCCTAGCGAGACCATCAACTTGAACACCTATTCTCGTTCATATGACTCTGTTCCAGAAAAGGAACTTGTTGGAAGTAATACTGAAAAAGCTTCCACATCGATGCATGACGTCATCGTATCAACTGCTCCTCTGACCATTGAGAAGCCGTCTTTTGAGTCAGTGTTGCTTCCACCCAAGAGCACAATTAGAAAATCGGTTTTCAATCCTAATGCTTGGGATGCTCAAAACTACAACATTGTAGAGGACCTAGCACAAGCTCTTTGTGCTATGTCGATGCTCGAAGTCTTGCAAAACTGTCCCAGCGCAAGACTCTCCATGCTTCCATCGGTGTAGTTAACCTGGATTCATCGAATACCATCATGTTTCGACTGGAATACTTCAAACCGAGGCTCTCCAATCTATTGGCATTTCAAATTTCCACAAACATTGCTAGGAATACAATTCATCGTATCGTTTTGGATGAAGGCAACTCTAAGTCAGTCATGTCGATCTCATGCTGGAGAGCCATTCGCTCTCCAGAGTTGAACCATTCTCCTACCACTTTGAGAGCATTCAACGGACGTGGATTTCAACCTCATGGATTGTTAGAAGATTTAGCAGTTGATCTAGGGGGAAAGCCCGCCACCATTAACGTGGAAGTGGTCGCTGACTTATTAGATTATAACATTTTGCTTGGTTGTAATTGGTTTTATGCCATAACTGCAGTCGCATTATCGGTCTTCCACATAGTACAATTCCCCCATCAAGGCTGAATTGTTACAGTCGACCAACTGGATTTTTGCACACCTGACACCGCTACTCACTCGGGTGATAACGTTCCTTCGATTAGACAATATTCACATCAGTATGAGAGTGTGGGGGTCGGCATCCTTAAGGACTCATCCCTTATGGGTGTCTTTCCTACTTCGGATCCCCCAAATCATGTTGCCACGGTGAACATGATCTCCTCGTAGATATCATCTCTTCCCAACTACACTGATTCATGGCTTGTACCTAACGAAGCCACCACACACCTGATTGGAGACATTATGCCTCTATCACCCACTGAACTCACATATGAGGCTATCCAGTCAGCACCGGAGGACCACCTAGTTGTGGCCTCCACCTCCTGTTCTCTACAATGGACATCATTCGATCCTCTGCTATGTACTTTTCATTCTGACGAGTCCATTATGGAAATCATGAGTGCAGATGATCCTCCATGGGAAGACCTCCATCATTGTTCATATTTCCTTCTTGTTTCAGATACTGTGGAGAATAGCATTAGCACCATCTTTGCACTGGATGTCTACTCTAGCTCTCAATCCTTGATAATCACGTTTCAAACGGACTCTGAAGGAAACTTAGCAAACATTGAGCCTACCACTTCGATAGACATTTTGGTTACTCCTGGTGTAGTGGTACACATTCATTTGGGCCATAAGTGTTCCCCTCAAAAAGTCATTGCTTACACGGCCTTATTCAATCAAATCTGAGATGTATTCACTTGGACCTACGAGGAGATGCCTACGATAGACCCCACCATTGTTTTACACGAGATTAAAACCTATCCCGACGTCAAACCTGTCAGCCAAAAGCTGCGACTGGTACACCCTTGGAAGACTGCGGCAATCAAGGTAGAGATTGAGAAACTCTTGAAGGCCAGCTTCATCTACCCTGTCCCATTGATAGAATGGCTTTCAAACGTCGTCCTTGTTAACTAAAAGTAGGGTACCATTCGTGTCTGCGTCGATTATCGGGATCTCAACAAGGCTTGTCATAAGGACAACTACTCGACTCCCTTTATTGACCAGATTATCGACAATTGTTCCAGATGTGTCATTTTTTCATTTATGGATGGCTTTTCTGGGTACAACAAGATTGAGATCCACCCAGCCGACCAACACAAGACTACATTCATCTACCCTTGGGGAACGTTTGCATATCGTAAACTCCCGTTTCGTCTTAAAAATGTTGGTGCCACATTCTAGCGGGCCATGTTGTATGCAGTCCATGGTGTGAAGGACTTTGTGGAACCCTACTTGGATGACCTCCCTGCCCATTCAAAGCAGCGCGAGTTCCACATAGATCATCTAATGACCATTTTTCTCAAGTGCAGACGGTACAATATCCGTCTGAACCCTCACAAGTGTATTTTGTGTGTCGAGTCTGGATACCTCTTAGGGTTTATCATCTCGAAAGATGGGATCCGCATTGATCCCTTGAAGGTGGAATCCATTGTCGCACTCCCCCCTCCCATGAATATTATGGAACTTTAGAGTCTACAAGGAAGAGCAACTTATTTACGGCACTTCGTCTGTAATTTTACACAAAATACGCAGGGTTACATGGGATTGATGAAAAAAGACGTCTCGTTCATTTGGGATGACCAAGCTTAACACTCTTTTGATAGTTTGAAAGATGCCATCACACATGCCCCTGTGCTCCAACCACCGAATTACTATTGAGATTACATTTTATATCTCACTGCTTCCGACACCACTATCGCCATGGTTATAGTGTAGGAAGACCACAAGGCCCAAGAACACGTGATATACTATGCTAGTAAAGGTCTCATTGACACTGAAACTCGCTATTCACATGTTGAAAAGCTCGCTCTCGCGGCAGTCATTGCCATACATGAGTTCTGACATTACATTTTTCTCCACACCACCACCATCATCGTTGATTCGAACCCCATGTACCATGTTCTGACATGCCAAGTACTTGGGGGCAAGTATTCACGTTGGATCGTGATACTGCAAGAATTTGATCTTCTTTTCGAAAAGGCTAAATCTAAAAAGTATTTGGTGTTTGTTGAGCTCATCTGCGACCTTCCCGATGCTGATGTAGAATCTGAGCCCAATGACTCTATTCCGGATGAGTCATTGTTTCTTATCAGTACATCTAATCATTGGTATGGAGATATAACTTTGTATCTTCAAACCCAATGTTTCATCCCTCAATTGTCTTGTGACGACTGTCGTCAACTATGCCAACATGCGAAATATTATCTGATTATCAGTGATACTTTGTACCATCGTGGTACTGATTCTATTCTTCGACATTGTCTGACTCATGATGAGGCTGAACAAGTTCTAACTGAGTTAACCTTTTGGCCGTCTTGGTGGAGCAATACACCGATAATAGCACTCGAGTAGATTAATACACACGTATAGTCCAGGTAATCGGGTATTCAGGAAAGGGTACGGTCCCAATCCTCATTGTGGCATTTTACCATTGGACCCTGCGGTATATAGCGATTTATGAAGCCTTGACAATCCACTCTTGTAACATAAGTTTGCTTGTGGCATTAGTTTGTGTAGGGTTTTGTTTGGTCTTCTTTTCTTTTGTTTAGCTTTCCTTAGGAGAAACTTTTGTTTCAGTCAATATGGCTGACTTTCCTTGGAGAAGGTCCCGTAGGATTCAGAACTTGCCACCCAAATATCCCTTAACCAGGAGGTAATTTTGAGGGTAAGAATGGACCCACAAGCCAGGGTTGGGTAACATGAAGTGGAAAACCCTGCATTTAATGTTGGAGGACTCTTGTTTCTTCACACTCCTCCAGATTCACCTGTCTCCCACCCCCCGCAAGGTGAAGAGGCTCCAACTTCCACTTCACAAGACTTACCTCCCGTTGCACCAGGAGAGCCTGGATCATTAGAATGGATAAATCAACACCAGGATGACCCCACAGTAGTTTTTGGTCCTTTAGCAACTTATTGGACATCTTCTCTAGGCCATCAGTGGCCGATTTTTCCATTGCATCCCCACCTAGTTGGGCTAGTCTCGACGACCGCTTAGCACCTTATCGTGACCAATTGGCTCGTTTACGTGCTATAAGTGAGGAGTTTCAAAGACGAAATTTTCAACTAAGGATCGACAACCCGACGTTACCCCCTTCCCGACCAATCCCGGGTCTCTCTTTATCTTTTGAGTCACCGGAATCATCCATGCAACACGTGACCGCTTCTGAAAATGGTTAACCATCCATTCCTGCATATACATCCACTAGACAGGAGACCAGTTCAGTACCTCCAACGACCCAACATGTTGAATCACAACAGTCCAGCACACCTATGACCACCACGGTTACGTCACCTGCTCCTCCCCCACCCCAAACTTCAAGGGGAGGATACTCTTTACCCCCTACCGTTTTTATAGGTAATGGTAATCCTACGGTGAATAATCAGGAACCAGTTTTGGGTCAACCTTTACCTATTGTTCAGCAAGTTGTTGTTTGGGAGCAAACCCCATCTCTTAACCATAATACTGTGGCAGGAGTTCCCATCATCCCTCCCGTTGGAAATTCCTTACCTCCTGGACCTTCCACTATGGGACTATCCCATGTTGGAAGACCATCCAATTTAATTCAACCACCATCGAGCCAAGTGTATCCATGTCATCTTAACCTTGTGACGGGTCAACTTAATCCCGGAAACGCACTCTACGGGGAACGCTACCTCGGAAATCCTTACACTCTATGGGGACAGCAAAATGTTTTACAACATGGACCCCTGCTTACAGTCCCTCCACCCCCGTTTGGTCCAACCCCACCTCCCATTGGAGGCAGTGAGCCTCGCACAACTCTGGAGGAGGCATACCTTTACCTTCTTGCGGAGGACCACCTCATTTTGGTCATCATGGCCCACACCCCCTGGTGGTGGTGGTGGACGACCATCCCATCCCGGTGGTGGTGGTGGAGGACCACCCCCTCCTGGTGGTAGTGGTGGAGGACCTTCTCATCTTGGTGGTAATGACCATGGACCACCACCTGTTAACACCAAAAAAGTGCTCACTAGCTGATTTCCCTATTCACATGACCCATTTGTCCACTTTTTCCACCATTTGAGCCTCTAAAACCTTCAAAAGGTCACCAAAAAGACCAAAACCCATCTTTTTCCCCTCAAAATATGTAATTTTCCTAAAAAAATACCAAAAACCCTCAAAAAGGGTCCAAAATGCCCAAAAATCAATTAAAATGGAATACAAATATAAAATATATTCAAAAAAGGAAAAAGAGGGAAAAAGAGACCTAAACCATTTTTATCAATACCATTGGTTTCCTTAAACCACAATGGTATTCTCCATCACCAAAAAACTATAAAAGGTCATAGGGGCTCCTCACTATTGATCCACATTCATCCTAACCTTATGCTGCCAAATTCTCTTTGAGAGCCCTTGCCTCCCGTTTGAGTTTGAAGATCCCCATTAGCACCTTGGAGAAGAAGAGATCATTGGAGCTTTGGAGCACCTCACCATTGTAGTTGCTCAAGCTCAACCATCCTCACCCTTTGAGGTAATAGAAAATATTCAATTTTTTATTTCTGTCTTTCATAGATCTATTTTGTTTAATGTTTTTAATCTAGAATTATTTATTTGGATATGTTAGATCAAGATTTACTATTATCATTTATTTACTTTTACTGTTTAATCTAAACTGCTACTACAAGTTAGTAGGTGCTCATCAGCACATGCTTGGGTGAAAACCCAAGAAACACCACCCTACTATGCTGGAGGTGGTGGAGGAGGCTCTTACCCTTCCAGCGGTAGCGGTGGCCCACCAACCCCTCCCAGCAGACATGGTGGAGGCCCACTCTATTCTGCTAGTGGTGGCAAACCACAACCTCCTCTAGACGGAGGCGGTGATGTCTCATCCTACCCTTGCGGTGATGGTGGACCCCCACTATTTGGAGGCGTCCCACCTCCCCGTGGCGGCGGAGGCAGGCCACCTCCTTATGGTAATGGGACACCTTATTATGGTAATGGACCACCTTACTATGGCGGTGGACCTACATTTGGTCTGGGCGGTCCATACCCCTATTGCCAGTTTCCTCCTGGAACACCTTATGGTCAGTCGATACCAAGTCCCACTGGTCCATACACGCCTTATTAGTATTGTTAGTACCCATAACCTAATCCGCAGCTTCCCTTTTTTGCTACTTTGGACCTACCCGATCTGTCTCACCTGACCAACAACCCCATCTACCACGGAACTAATTGGCCATTTATTCTGGTGAAACTGCCATCAGATATCCCAAAATTTGATGGCAAGCTGGGTGAAGATCCTAAAAACCATGTGATGACATACCACTTGTGGTGTTCATCCAACTCCTTGATGCATGACTCGATCCATCTTAGGTTATTCCAACGGACTCTCACTGGTTTGGCTACCAAGTGGTATATTGAACTGCCACCCCATTATTTTCCTGATTTTAGGTCTCTTGCTATGAATTTTTTGATTCATTTATAGCTTCCTATACGGTATGAAACACATACAGAGATTTTAACCTCGCTCTGTCAGAATACTGCTACTCACATCTCAGATCATATACATGAGTGGTGAAGGAGACAATTTCTTATTAAGGCTCCTATTCTAGACCAACTCCTAGCAGACTGGTTTATGAAGTCTCTCATCCCTACCATAGCACAAGATGTTTCCATGGGAGGCGTTGTCACTAAGGAACAAGCCATCGCTCATGCCCACTTACTAGACTTAGACTCTGCTTAATCCGACACATTGTTTGATATTCTTCCTGATGCACCCCGTAACACGTACGACCCCACGAAACCACCCAAGGGACCCCAAACTGATGCCATCATTGGATCCCTTAACACCCAACCTCATTCTCAAACTGTTGGTTCATCGAACGCCCAAGGTTCCTCCCCATTACCAACATAGGTTGGTCACAACACCACCAAATTATCCACGCCTGCTGTCACTCAAGAAGTGAATTCTATTTCGTCAACTTCACCTCAAAACTCTGGTGGTAAGAAAAAGAACAAAGGGAAACCTAAAAAATCTTCCACCCAGTAGGAACATAAGAGCACCCCTGATGACACAAAATAGAAACGGAAGTTAAAGTATTCTTGTCTACTGTGTGGTGATGAAAAATTTTCTAAAGAGTGTCCCCATAGAGATGAAGTTAAAAAGTTTCTTAAGGGAAAACCCACACCCGCAGTTCTCAACGATCCCTTCCCTGCTCAAAATCAACAGTTGATCGCTCACACATCTCCTTCCCAAGGAGAAGCATCCACCACCGCACATGTTCTTATGATGCCTAGCGAGACCATCAACTTGAACAACTGTTCTCGTTCGTATGACTCTGTTCCGACAAAGCTACCTACTGGAAGTAATACTGAAAAAGATTCCACATTGATGCATGATGTCATCATATCGGCTGCTCCTCTCACCATTGAGAAGCCTTCTTTTGAGTCAGTGTTGCATCCACCCAAGAGCACGATTAGAAAATTGGTTTTCAATCGTAATGCTCGGGATGCTCAAAAATACAACATTGTAGAGGACCTAGCACAAGCTCCTTGTGCTATGTCGATGCTCGAAGTCTTGCAAAACTGTCCACATCAGCGCAAGACTCTCCTTGCTTCCATCGGTGCAGTTAAGTTGGATTCATCGAATACCATCATGTTTTGACTGGAATACTTCAAACCGAGGCTCTCCCATCTATTGGCATTTCAATTTGCCTTAAACATTGTTGGGAAGACAATCCATCGTACTGTTTTGGACGAAGGTGCCTCTACGTCAGTCATGTAGATCTCATGCTGGAGAGGCATTGGCTCTCTCGAGTTGAACTGTTCTCCTACCACTTTGAGAGCATTCGACGGACATGGCTTTAAACCTCATGGGCTGATAGAAGATTTAGTAGTCGAGCTGGGGGGAAAGAACACAACCATTAATGTGGAAGTGGTTGACGCCCCATTAGATTATAACATTCTGCTTGGTTGTAATTGGTTTTATGCCATAACTGCTGTTGGCCCGGTTTTGCAACTAGGCTTAGTGCTATGGGCACCTGCTAACTAGTAGCAGCAGTTTCAATAGAAATAAATAACAAGAAACTAAACTAAACAAAATTGATCATGGATCTATGCAAGAATATAAGCAGATAATGTAAACATTTAAAAAATAAGAACAAGAAAATATTAAAGAATGAATTTGTATTGAAAAATGGGGGGCAAGCAAGTGCTTGCGATAATACCTTCAATGGTGAAGGTTGATGTTGAGAAACTCCCAAGATGAGTAGCTCCAAGCTCCAAGAGGTCTCCTTCTCCAAGGTTGCTTACAATGGCCAAAAATGCTCAAGGGAGATTTCGGCAGCATGAGGATGAGATAATGGATGGATGTGAAATGAGGAGCCCCTACCACCTTTTTATAGGTTTTGGTGGTGGGGAATACCATTTGTGGTTTTGTGGAAACCAAATGGTATTGACCAACATGGTTTAGGTACTTTTCCCTCCTTTTTCCTTTTTTGAATAAAATTAATATTTTTATTCCCTTTTTAATATTTTTGGGAATTTGGACCCTTTTTGAGGGTTTTTTATGCTTTTTTAGGAAAAATAATCTTTTTTGATGGAAAAAGGGGTGTACTCAGGTCTTTTGGTGACCTTTTGTTGGTTTCAGAGGCTCAGATGGTGAAAAAGTGGACAAATGGGTCATGTGAATAGGGAAATGAGCTAGTGAGCACTTTTTGGGTGTTAACAGATTGCCCCCTAATGTGTGAGGGCAAGAGCTCATCATATGGTCGATAGACATCATAGTTCATTTGTCTTTTTCTGGGGTTTTAGGGGAGAGAAGAGACCAGTTGGAGACTAGAGCCATGGCTCTTGGAAGTTGAAAAAACAAAACATATTACATGGCCTCAATATGAATGAGGTATAATCTCTGATAATGGATGAGGCGGGCATTCCCATGCTCATATCAAGACATATACATAACAATTAGTCCCCAAAAGGGGGATCTAATACATAAAGAATCTACTAGTACATCATAATGGTCCAGGGGGGACATTATTTTGGGATATACTCTTGATCATAACTGATCTCAATAATTGATACACTGGAATAACTGGTGAACTGCTGAAACTGAAGGTGTCCAACATCTGTAGGGACTCAAAGATTATGAGTCATCTCTGAGAATTAATGTAACTGTGTACTCAAGGGAGTATGAAACTGGGGTACATCTGAATATTGTCGCCATGTGCAACCCAGATATCTATAGAAAAAGTGTAACTAGTTGTATCCATATGAAGATTCTCAAATGTGGAGGAGTCAGGTGGTATCCGGGGTCTTCGACTAATAACTGAAAGGATCAATGTCCTGTGCGAGTCTCAACAATGCGATCAAGGTGTTGAAGTCGAGCATTTGAGAAATAACCATTTGGAGAGGCAATGAGGATTCCTCTCGAAATGATTCGTAGGCACTCATCATAAATGGTAATGAGTCCAAGACACAGGGACCTCTAGGTCTATCCTCTGGAATAAATGTGGTTGTCGTCGATAGAGGGAGACCAGCAACTAACAAGGCAATGATTTTTTCTTGATGGGAGCATGATGTGTAGAACTGAAGTGTTGTAGTACTCATGGTAGGACTGACATACTTGTGGGGATGGGAAATAACTGGGTCAAAAAGTGGGTAGACTCAAACTTCCTTTGTTCAGAGCATGATGACATGGTTGACCTGGCAGCGTAGGCAACTGACTTGTAGGTGTGGGGATCATTGCTTTGACTGAATGGTATATATTGACTCTGGGGGGGGAGGACGAGCTGATAGGTGCTGGCGAGGGATTTTCAAGGTAACATACTGCAGAATACTCTGAACAAAGGCGACCAAAATGGGGAAGCTGCCATATGATTAGATGTGATCTGTCGTGGCGCCAAGAGGCACCATTGATTCCTTCTTCGTAGTTTTAATGAGCTCCAAGAAGGGATAAAAGTTTGCTCTGAAATGGTACGGTCCTGTGGATTTTGTGATCCCAGGATGGCTCATGCTCATGGTTGCTTTCATGTTTAGAGAGTCTGAAAACGGTAAGTGGACTCTATTGGTGTTTCTTTTTCGTAAGTTTAGTCTCCAAGGCCCGAAAAAGCATAAAATGATGCGGATGGAGAACTCTTCTAGCCGATGTGACTAGAGTATACCTTTTTTGTAATTAGTCTATGAGGTCCGGAAAAGGGGTAAACTTATACCAGGTAGACGCCCTTTCAGATACGTTTAGCAAGCATGAAAGGAAACAAGATTGCTCGGCGATCTTTTCATTGTTTTTAGGAGTCAGAAAAGAGCTTAACAGAAACTCCCTAAGTGCCTTTTTCGTAAAAGGGATTGCTCGGCCCTAAAAGGGGATAAAATTATACCGAACAAAATGGATAGATGGGAGCGAGAAAAGGTCTCAAGCATCATCATATGTGTGGGATACTGGATCCAGTGACATAAAGATTGTCACAAAGGGGGCTGCGGCCGTTGTGGCACACAAACCGAGGCTATGAGAGGGCATTTTGAAAAAATGGCCGAAAGAGATGGGCGTGAGAGCGAGAAATGATCTCAAGCATCATCACGAGCATGGAAAACTGAATCCGACGATATAAGACTTGTCCAAAATGGAGAACGACCAATGTGGCACGCAAATCGAGGTGATGTGGGGGGCATGAAAAAATGCCCATAAAATCAGGATGTGACAGCGAGAAATGATCTCAACCATCATCACGAGCACGGAAAACTGAATCCGGTGATATATGACATGTTGAAAATAGAGAACGGTCGATGTGGCACGCAAACCGAGGCGACATGGGGGCATGAAAAAATGCCCAGAAAATCAGGACGTGACAGTGAGAAATGATCTCAAGCATCATCACGAGTGTGGAAAACTGAATCCGGTGATATATGACATGTCGAAAATGGAGAACGGCCGATGTGGCATGCAAACCGAGGCCACGAGAGAGGCCAAAATATGGTCAAAAAATAGACCCCGTGAAAACGAGAAAAGGAAGGAACTTGCATGAAGTTCTCGCTGTGCTGATTCCAACGGTTTGAAAAATGGACTTCGTATGATACCGCAATGGTTGTTTGAAAATTGGTGAAATTTCTATAAATAGGGCATGGGGCCCAGATGACTTGTCATTGTTACGTGCGAGTTTGGTAGAGCAGTCAGAGCTATTTCTTGATTTCCGAGAGATTTCACCGTTGGTTTTCGATTCTGCGAGTTTCAGGTAACTCTATTTGCCTTAGCCTTTTCAATTATGTCTTTTTTGTTTGGCGGCGGGCCCCTGAAGGCCACGAAATTCTATGTTGACCCTCCAACGTGGAATATCGCGGGTTTTGGGTCTTTTCCCACGATGAACCGCGCGGGTTTCAGGCTAACAGTCGCGATGTTCATCGCGACTGTGAGGTTGGAACTCGCGATGTTCATCGCGAGTTCATGGGGTATAGTCGCGATGTTCATCACGTCTGTCTGGCCAAAACCCGCGATGTTCATCGCGGTTTTTAGGATGGAGGCCGCGATGATCATCACGGATTTTGGGATGGAGGCCGCGATGGTCATTGCAACTTTTGGTGAAAAGGCCGTGCTGCTCATCGCGGCTTTTGGTGGAAAAGCCGCGATGGGATTTTTTCAAAAAATTTTGTGCTGGGGATAAAAATTTCTTCTATTTTCTGGCAGGATGTTGAGGAGACCATTGTCCTCATGGCGGGAGCGGGAGATCAATGATGATCTTATGGAGATGATTTAGACTGATCCGGGGGTGTGACAGACTTTGGCTGTGAGCAGACTTTTGAAGTTCGCTCAGATCCCACCTATTCGTTCAGTGAGACGGCTTTTGAACAAGCTGGTGATTTGGTGGGTGCCGGGGGAGGGTGCATTTATTATTGGGGGTGAGAAGTTGGAGATCACCCTCACGGATGTCTATTATTTGACTGGGTTGCCTCGTTTGGGTGAGGTGGGCGATCTCTTGCCGAGGATCCCGCCAAGTGTAGATATGGAGGACTTGTTACAGACTTTCTGTGTTGGTGATGCCGTTTTGCATAACAACTCTATTAGTCTGCGATCCCTACGTGAGTGGGATATGCGAGCTGTTGGGGCATGTGTTCTACGGATATTGGGTGCTGCTGCGCCACATCGTTTGTCTTGGGGACAAACGATGTTGGTGGATTCTGTTCTTTGGGGGACTTACTATGCCTGGGGGCAGATGTTTCTAGCTGGTGTCCGGAGAGATCTGGACAAGGCCAGTCGAGAGGGAGGAGAGTTTTGTTATGCCTCCTTTCTATGCTGTTTTTTCTTTGAGCGGGTGCCGACCTTGTGGCCACGGGTACCCATTCGTGCTGGTCTGGTGAGTGAGCCTCGCATGATGCAGTGGGGGCAGATGATGCCACGTGGCGGTGGTGGTGTCCATGGTTTCTTTACGGAGGATTTTTATGAGCAATGGGGGCAGATGCCCCTGCTGATTGAGGACTACCCCTATGCCGGCATGGACTATCGAGGCAACCCAGTGATGCCTCGTCCCCAGGACAGGCCTGGAGTTTAGACGGTATGTTTTGTGTTTTATTTTATACTATATCATGTGTTGTTTGATTTATTGTCTATGATTATAGTTGGATAGTATATGATGGCTTACTTGCTTTGTGCAGATGTGGGTCCAGTGCCACCGTCCGACTACGTGGCTCGTCAGGGGCGGGCGATGGTGGTCGCCCATCCACCTGCAGTGGTACCACCTCCGCGTGGTGGAGGATTTGTGGCTCGTGGGTGAGGGGTTGGTCCTCGAGATGACGCCATAGAGGGTGTCAGACCGGCCTTCGACAGGATTCTAGTTGGACTCCCCGAGGATGATTGGAGAGATCTGGATCGGGATATTTTGGAGGGTTTCTTCGGTGCACCGCCTGAGTGGCGGTCGCTCTTGTTGAGGACAGCGGTGTTTGTGGCGGAGCACAGGGGTGGTGCTCGGGATGTCCTGGCAGGGCCGGCTGAGATGAGGATACGTCTGCGGGATGATCCAGCGGGGCCGGCAGAGCGGAGAGTTCGGGCTCGCCATGACCCGGCGGGGCCAACGGAGGAGCCGGAGGAGCCTAGGGATCCCGATGAGTAGATGATATTGTATCTGTCCCCAAATGCTGATGAGCATATGGGGAAGTATTTTTTGTACGATTGATGTATTTTTTGTATATCGGGTGCTAAGGGCACCTATGACATGTTGACTATCATAGTTTATATATATGTCTGTATATATATTTGGATATATTGTCGTGTATGCACGTGGATGCACATTTTGTCTTTTGTATATGCCCGTGGAGGCAAATGTTATGCATGTGGATGCAGTATTTTGTTATTTGTATATGCCCGTGGAGGCACATGTTATGCACGTGGATGCATTATTTTGTTATTTGTATATGCCCATGGAGGCACATGTTATGCACGTGGATGCATTTTTTTTGTTATTGGATATGCCCGTGGAGGCACATGTTATGCACGTGGATGCACATTTTGGTTATGACATGATGTGATTGGTGTGCCAGTCGAGGACATTGTTGGCCATATGGTCTGCTACACTATTGAGGTGTCTTGGGACATGTGTGAACGAAATGGATTCAAACTGTCTAACCATTTGTTTAGTGCACAGGAATTTTCTGAGAAGACAGGGATCGCGTACCTGGTAATCATTGTTGAGCTGGGAAACTAGGAGCTATGAGTCCAAGAAAACGTTGAGGTGACGGATGCTCATTTGGAGAGCTGCGGCCAGGAGACTGGTCACGGCATCGTATTCAGCTTGGTTATTGGTGGCGGCACCTAAACATACTCCGTCAATGTGAATTAACTCATGTGAAGGGGAGTATATTACCCAAGCTGCGGAAGCGAGATTGGGAGACCAACGGCTTGCACCATCAGTGAAACCGACATAGCAGAGTGGAAGAGGATCCATCTGTGGTCATGCAGAGAAAAATAAATATTTAGGTTTTTGAATTTTTTGTGAGAAAAGAAAGTAAGCCTATACTAGAATGGACGGTGGTGTCCATCAGATTTTATATGGGTAAAATCGTTTAAGGTACAACCCATTGCGTGGGTTGCGTAGGGGATTTCCTTCTGAATCGATCAGAATGTATGCCCCCTTCCCGAGGCAAGTTTGTACGATGTAAGGGCCTTGCCACATAGATACAAACTTTCCATTTTCGGTTTTATCATGAGCTTGATCGTAAGCGAGGACAAGGTCTCCCTCAGAAAAGGTTCTTGGGTGGACGTGTTTGTCGTAACTTAGTTTTGATTGTTGTTTGGCTGCTTCCATGTTTTGAATGGCTATGCGCCGATCTTCATCGGCCTGCTCTAGGAGTAGTAATCGTTGCTCAATTGGGGAAGTGTCCGGTAGGAGTTCAACGGTGATATGTAAGGCTGGAATCTGGCACTCAATAGGGAGGATGGATTCAACACCATGAACTAAATGGAAAGGGGTAAAATCGGTGGCGGTTTTGGTTGAGGTGCGGTAAGCCCATAGTGCCGGGAAAAGCATGTGGTGCCAATTGGATTTGTGTTTGTCTACCGTACGTTGGAGGATGGTCTTCAAAATTTTATTGATCGCTTCGACTTGGCCATTTCCTTGGGGATAGTAGGCGGAAGAGAAATGGTGTTCAAATTTCAACATGGTTGATAATTCTTTTCAGACGGCATCTTCGAAGTGAGAGCCGTGATCAGAGACTAGTTGCTTCGGCACTCCAAAACGAGTGATAACATGGTTGAAGAAAAACAGTGCTGCAGTGTCGGCCTTGCAATTGTAAGTCGGCATGGCTTTTCCCCACTTGGTGAAATAATCTACGGCCACAACGATGTGTTTGTGACCGTCGGCTAATGTGGGGTTGCAGTCGAGGAAGTCGATGGCCCATTTGTAGAATGGTCCAACAGTGATGATTGGATGAAGGGGGGCGGGGGGGGTTCTTGCTTTGGGGGAAAAGAGTTGGCAGTTATGGCAATGCTTGACTGCGGTGATGCAATCAGTAAACAATGATGGCCAAAAGTAACCTGCCCGAATGATCTTCTAGGCGGTGGCCATGCCGGAGTAATGGCCTCCGCAAGCACCGCTATGACAATCATTGAGGACTTGTTCTGCCTCACTATGGGATAGGCCTCGGTGTAGGATGGTATGAATACCGTGTCGATAAAGTACATCCCCTATCAAGAGGTATCGGGGGGCATGGTGTCGTATCCGACGGCGTCCGTCACGATCGATGTGTGGTTGAAATTTTTGCGTGCGGAGGTAAATCAAAATGTCTCCGTACCATGGGTCGTCAGACGAAATGATGAAGATTTGTTCATCAATCATATCTGTTTGGATAGCGAGTGATGACGAAGAGGATGGGAGGTCGGTGATGAGATGAGCAAGCGCAAGGGCTTTGGTGCTTTTAGGAGTTCTGAAAGTAGGGTCATATTCCTAGAGGATAATGACCCATTTAGCAACACGACCTTGTAGGAGCCACTGGGTTAGGAGATAGACCATAGGGTTGGAGTCGGCCACAACCGTGGTATGACTGAGTAGAATGTAGTGTCGCAATTTTTGTATGGAAAAGACTACAGCTAGGGCTAATCTTTCCTCGTATGGGTAACATAGGGGTGGGCCAGACAAGGTCTGGCTGACGTAATAAATTACATGCTCTTGGTGAGAGGCATCTTCTTGGACCAAAACTCCAAACACAACATATTCAGATGCCGAGACATAAAGGGTGAAGTCTTGAGAGAAATCCGGTGGGGATATCAAGGGGGCTTGTGTGAGAGCTTTCTTGAGGGCTTCGAATGTCGTGTCTGCTTGCTCATCCCAAACAAAGGGTATGTGGGTACGAAGTAAGCGTAAGAATCGATGGACTTTGGTGGCATCATCAGGAATGAAGCGCCTAAGGAAATTGGACCGCCCTTGTAGACTCTGGAGCTGCCGAAGCGTGCGAGGAGGGGGGAGTTCTAAGATGGATTTGACTTTCAAGGGATCAACAGTAATTCTGTCTTGGGAAACAATGAAACCCAACAACTGGCCTACCAAAACGCAAAACACACACTTGTGTGGGTTCAAGTGGATTTTATATTTGCGACAACGCAGGAAAACTTGCCAGAGGTCGTTAATGTGGTCTGATCATTTTCGGGAACGGCCTGTAAGGTCATCAAGATAGACTCACAGGATATGGACCAAGTCGTGAAAACAATAGGTCATGGATCGCTGGAAAGTGGCACCAGCAGTTTTAAGGCCGAATGGCATGACGCGATAGGCAAAGGTGCCCCATGGGGTGGTGAAGTCAGTCTTGTACTGATCCTCCTTACGGATGTGAATCTGGTTGTATCCGGAAAACCCATCCATGAAAGATAGGACTTCATGGCTCGCACACTCATCAATGAGTTGGTCAATGAATGGCGTGGGGAAATTGTCTTTTGGACAAGCGTGGTTTAAATCACGGAAGTCAGTGCATACTCTAAGGGTGCCTTGCTTTTTGTTGACGGGAACGGGGTTCGACACCCAGGTGGTGTATGGAATAGAATAAATGAATCCTGCTTTGCGAAGTTTCTCAACCTCAGCTTTAACAGCGAGGAGTTTGGAAGGATGAATGGGTCGTTGTTTCTAACGAACAGGGGGTACCTCAGGCCATGTATCAATGTGGTGCTCTGTAATGGCGGGGTCAAGACTAGGCATTTCGGTATAGGACCAGGCAAAAACATCTCAAAATTCTTGAAAAAGCTTTTTATACACCTAAGTTTCTACTTGAGTGCAAGATGCACCCAGCGAGATGAGCTCAGGTTTCCCTGGTGTTGTGGAAATATCGATTTGTATAATGGGGGAAATGCTGGACATGTTCCCTTCTTCAAAGGCATCCGGTGCTGGGATGGGGTCTTTTAACCAATCGACCTTAGTGGGTATGAAATCTTTCGATTCGACCGATAGCTGGTTGGATGTAGATGTTTTCGGGAGGAAATACGAGTGATGATGCATATCATCCCAAGGGTAGTCGGGTGCAGTGAGTGTCTCCAAAATTTGCTCATCAGTATTGAAGTAGTCAGACCATAAATCAAGGGGTTCTAGTTTGAAAGTTGTTGAAATCATGTAGATTGTATCGACTTCTTCTGACGAGGATGATGGAGGGGGGTAGATCTCCTCGATGAGGGGAGGAGATATCTCTAAATTGACGTTGTTTAACTTGTACAATGCTGCTTTATAGTTAGGGAGATCAGGACAATGGTGAGAGTAGTGGCCGTAAACACTGCATATGGCACAAGGATAGTTGGTGCACAGTGATTTTCCGCGAGGCTGAGGAGGTGGCTCTAGTCTAACTACTGGGATGCTGGTGTCGTCATCCAACATATTCATATGTTCCTCAAGTGCCAGTAACTATGGGCATTGATGAGTGGGATGGCCTATCTCATTGCACAATGAGCATTTAGGAGGAGCTCGAAATATGGGAGGGGGTTTAACTGCCTTAGGAGGTGGTATAGCAGTGTATGGTTGTGGACCTCTGCCCCCAGTGGGCTTGACAAGAGGAGGAGGATTCGTTGACGACGAAGGGATATTGAGACCAAGAGGAGGTTTCGTTGATGACGAAGGGATTGTGACACCGGGAGGAGGTTGAGTAGTGGTAATAATAGGTTGTACCAGTTGGAGGATGACATTTGGTTTCGGCGGTGGAACGGGAGGCGAAATATACCACACGGGTAATCCCAATGTTAACCCGGGTAGACTAAGGGTAGCCATAATCGGGGCACTTCCTACACCCGAAGGAGGAAATAGAAAGGGGATGGTGTGGATGGGTGTAACACCAATGTGACTAGGGACCAATGGTGGTTGACTACCGGGTGCTTGTGTATTCTGTGAAAGAGTACAGAGGTTTGCGACGTGGGTCTCCGGTGACGGTGGTGGAATGGCCTGGAATGTAGAGGTCATTGGTGTATCTGAGTAAAGTCTGGGTCCCACAGAAGAAACAAAGGAGGTAGTTGCACTAGAATCGGGTTGTTTAACCATGGGGAGAACATTTTCAGGTGCTGCAGGGGCATTGGGATCATAGTAGGTGAGTTGGTCGATTTTGACCACACGTCCCTCGTGGGGGAACATCATGGTACGAAAAACGGATGAGGCAACCGCTTTCATGGCGTACATGTAACTGTGGCCAAGTAAAAGGTTATAATCGAGTTGGGCATTAATGACCTCTATGTCGATGAGCACAGTTTTCCCACCCAATTGGACGGGGACATTGGGTAGTAGACCTTGAGGTTGAGCTGACCGGCCGTCGTAGGCCCACAATGCAGTGGTGGATTGCTGGAGAGTAGGGGATCCCAACTTCTACCAAATGAATGTAGACATGACGCATGTAGAGGCACCCTCGTCGATGATACATCGATGAATGACAAGATTCCAAATAGAAACAAAAACTTGGACTGCTATGGTGGAAGGCAGACGTGGTTCGGACTGGTCTAAATCAAAGGTCATCAATTTCGAATCATTTGGGTCAATCACCCCAATGGTGGAAAGTAAAGTCTTGCGCTGCATAGGACAGTTTTTTAAGACTTCTAACGCAGACATGGCTGCGGGAGATTGAGCTAAGTCATCTACGATGTTGTAATTTGATGCAGCCCGTGCATTGGGGTTGTTGTTGATACGGCGGAGTGGGAAATGAGGTGCTTTAGAGGAACCATTGAGTGGAAGCGGTGGTATACGTAACATCTGATCAGTGGGATGAGCGTTAGTATCCTTATCGGCGGGGGGGGCTTCGAAGGTAGGACCATACTAGTTCCGACGTGTCTGGATGTTGACATCGGCAGTGGACATCATCAATAAGTGGTGAGTGCCTGAATCAAACATTGGTTGATGAGGAGCTATGTAAGTGATTTGTTGTGGTGGCACGTTGCCCTGTGGGGGAGCTAACGGCTCAATGTTCACCACTCCTTGTGTTGGAAAAGGGTTTTGTAGCACCAAAGGTTGTTGTTGAGGTGGTGGAGGGTTGGGTGGCGGCTGAGGAGCCGCCTGCCCTTGACAATGGGCGTCATCTGTCCATAGTTGCCGAGCTCACTCCAGATGTGGGCAAGCGTGGGTATAGTGGCCATAGACCCCGCAAATAAAACAAGGATGGTTTGTTCATAAATTAGCATTTTTGGCTTGCTTAGGTGGCCGATCAGGATTCTGATGAGCAGGCGCCGTGTTATTATTTTGCGGAGAATGGGGAGGTTGTGTACCTTGGTTATTGTGTTGGTTGTTACCGCAGTTACGTCCTCTTCCACGGTTTGATTGCCCACCCTGGTTCCGTTGGTTATTTTGGTATTGGGGCTGATGTTGTTGTGCATACACATGCCCTTGAGCATTGGGGGGATTCTGGGGAGCCGCAGGTGCAAGAGCAGGTGGCAGTGGGTAATATGCAGGTGGAGCTGGCAGTGGTCCAGTTTCCTGTTGGGGTTGTTGGTACCCCTGAGCTATTGGATGTGTTGGATTAGCTGGTGCAGCTTGCGGTGGGTACTGCATCTGTTATGGTGAGAACTGAATGGGGTTCTGTGTAGCAGGTTGGTTATAGTATGTAGGAGGTACATATGCTGATGGCGCTTGTCCATAGCAATGTTGTGGACAACAGGGTCCATGAATGTGATGTGTCTGGTTTGTTGGAGCGTAAGAAGTTGTCGCTCCGGAACTGGATGTAGCCCTAGAGAGGTCTGGGGCAGGAATGGTACTCACCATGCTGAAAGGTTTAGCTTGTGGTGTGATTTGGCCAATAATTCCATCGACGGCATGGGATGCCCCCGACGAGTCACCGCGTGAAGAGTCGCATCGTGGGGCGTCCGGTATGATGGTGTATGTTATATCTCTATATTTCACAGTGTCGTATCTCCATCACAAAACAAGTTGACGACACTTTCCCTACTGTTTTAAACCATCCAGAAGAGACAGATGATGAGTCAACCTTGAAGGTGAATATACCCTGGCAAGTTTTGACCCACCTTAGACTTTATCTACACACACTACCGCGCCTTGCTAGTTTGTCAAAACACGGTACTAGACACTACCGCGCTATGATCTTTCCCCAAGACGCGGCAGTGCCGCGCTCTGCAGTCTTTGCAAAACGCGGTACTCTTTTAATAGCCTTTTTCCCTTGGCTTGTGGGATTTTGGATTTTCAAAGATAATGGAAGATTGGGTTCCTTGATTCGATCTCAACTCATCTCCTTCGATTAGAAACCCTGATCCACTTATCTCTCATTAGATCCACCCATCTCTCTTGTTGGTTAACCTCACCATTCACTATAAAAGAGAGGCATTCCATTGGAAAAGGGGAGGAATCTTGAGAGTACCAAACTTATGGTCTTACAGCATTGTGGAGATAGCTAGAGGAGAAGACACTTGGATCTGGAGGATTGGCTTGGGCATCAAGCACCTTCTGTAAGTATTCTTCAAATTGTAATGGAATAACTTGTCTTGTTTTCCCAAATCATTTGTGTTAATCTTGTTTTAATGATATGGTTTGTATCTTTCATAAGATTTAGATTCTAACTCATGTTTCAGGTTGCTAGAGAATAGTGCATTCTTGTATCTTGGTTCCATTTTGACAGGTTCATTTGTGAGGGCTTGGAGACTGGAGCAAATACCAAAACAAGCGTCTGGATAGAAGGTTAGTTAAACTTCTTCTACTCTTTCTAGCATTTTAATCTTGAGATATTCATTAGATCTAGGGATTCAAGGTAGCATTTGTTTTGACTTGTTTCTTACTTTAAAGTTAGTTTAAAGTCTGCTTTAGAGATAAGAGAGTTTTGTCTTATCCGTAGGACAAAATTCTACATAACAAGAATGGCGACTCCGCTGGTTTTGATTACTGCTTGATTGATTCAATTCACAGTCATTTATCTTTGCATTGTGAGTTTTTGTTGCACTTCAAACCAGTTTGAATCTTGGTCTTTCTTGACCTTTATTCACCCCTCCTCGCAGTATTTATCTCCCTGTTTGATCATTGAGTCCCCTGGGTTAGCAACAACCCTGAAAAAAAAAAATTTCTTCTCAAGTTGCGCTTTTTCCTTCCCTTGCCACAGTACCGCGCCCTCAGAACTA
The DNA here is from genome assembly GCA_027924585.1 of Larix kaempferi. NCBI lineage: Eukaryota > Viridiplantae > Streptophyta > Pinopsida > Pinales > Pinaceae > Larix > Larix kaempferi. The sequence goes on along the minus strand of BSBM01000962.1, from coordinate 4,188,915 downwards.
CTTCCAGCGCGGTAGTACCGCACTCTCGGCCTTAGTACCAGAGCGGTACTATCACAGTGCCGCGCTTCAGCCAGACCATCACCCGCGGTAGTGTCTGCAAGCTTTTAAACTTTTTATCTTTGCTTGGTTTCCTGAGTTTCTCTTTGCCTTAGGTAGTCTTTACTGTTGCCTGTTAGCATCCTGGTTAATTTCCAGTCTGTATGGTGTGCTTATTACCCAGTTTGTGAGCTTGATTGTTGATTGAATTAGTGGCACTTTTGACATATGGGTCATTTTTCCAGTTTGATTGCATTGACTTGATTTTTTCACTACAACCAACTCAACACCACTGTTCTCTGTTACTGAATACTATAGTTTTTACAGTCATATTATCATTATCATTTTCAGTAAATTAAAAAGATCATTAGTTGAGAGCAATTTTGTTGTTTAAATTGAAAAATTCTAGTGGTATTTTGCATAGGGAAATGAACCATTGATTTTGCCACAGAAATTCTCATTGTAGAAGCATTGTAGATTGTAGAATCAGTGCATTGAAAAGAGTGTTTACTTCAGTTTGGCTTTGTTTATAAATCGAAAAGGAAAAATCTCTTGTTTTGATGTTTGCTTGTGGAAAATTTCATGCATATTTGATCAAAGAACCTCTATCTTTCCCCTAGCTAGATTTCATCGAAGAAAAAGGCTTATTTGTGATTCATTCTCGTTTGCATGGTTTGAGTCGTCATAACACCATCAAGTTTCACGTCCACTACCCGATTTAGTAAGATAGCCACTAAAATTAATCACCCTAATTAAACCAACTTTAACCTCACTTGAGGAAATCAAAAGAATTTGGTAGTTAGGTAGGACACCGGGGATAGGCATCAAAATAATTCCCCCTTGTCGCTTTCATCTGAGACATAGTCGTTGTCTTTAGGGAACTAAAATCCTCTATTACTTATTGACACGGTCACAGCTAGTTTGTGGAGGGGCCTCCTGACTGTTTCCAACTTTCAGGGGTTAAACGGCCGCGAGATTGAGAATCGGACGGACTCTGTGGAATACCGCACTCCACTTAGCCCTAAGGCAACATCGATCACTGTCTTCTTCGAAAGGCTGAAGTGCCCAAAACCTTTTCCGATGTGTCATGAACGAGGTGGCTTAGTATCTATTCTACTAGGGCTCTTTTACCCAGGATCCCTTTCGGTAGAGGGATATCCTTCTTATATCGGTCTCTCATGTTGTATTGTTCGACTTGGATTTCATCACCTTGCGAAGGATACAACTTGTTGAGGTCTCCAGCTTTTAGTTAGGAGTTTGCTTGGCATCTCATATTCATAGAGGGTCATTTTTTCTTTGTAGGGACTGCTTGTTGGCATTCTGGCCATCTTTGTTGATCAGCTCGCTTATTGAGACACCAGTCTCAGTATAGATTTTAGAGCTTGCTTTTTTGGCCTGTGAGCCTTGCTTTTTCTAGCTCCTCTTCTGCACATTCGGTTGCATTAGAGTTTTTGAGTTCTTTGTTTACGATACTGCCCCCGATTTTCATTTTCCTGTCATCATGTCAGATCTACCACGAAGATCACGAAGACAATAGGGCCAAATCCCTCCACCACCACCACCGCCACGGACTACTGGTCCGCCTGCATCACGCATTCCTGCTACTCCTGGCCGCGGTGCTGGTTGAGGCAACATTCCACCGCCGATACGTACAACATCTTCAGTTACTCCCGTAACTGCCACACACAACACAGTCTCAGAATCTATTACAGCTTCTGCAACCACTAGCATGTCTAAGACTTCCACTGTCACCTCACCCACTGTCATTCCAGATTTATCTGTTACAGTGGACACAGTTACAGCAGCTGAACCTAGCACAACCCAGAGTACTAGACCAGAGGTCATCCTTCTACCGGATTCCAACACTTCCTGTCCATCAGACACTTTTCATGATGATATAGATGGATCTATTGGCACCACAGAAGGGTCCGACCAGGACATACCTGGCTTGATTTCAGTCCCAGGCGGATACGTTGAAATCGTTGAATATACTCGTCTACCTGACACACCCTTTGAACCTGATTATGGCTTCATCACTTCCCAGGCGGAACTTCCGCCTATTATTAGTACGTCACCCAGTGTTCATCCTCAGGAGACAAGTTCTTCTAGCAACGTACCTCGTACTTTACGTCTACCCAACCTCCCACCAGGACACGAAATCATGGCTTCCATCCAGTCTAGTATGGTTAGCCTAGCGAACTCTTTGCTAGCATCGGCACAACTTAGACGCAGCACATAGCAAAAAATTTCGACAGCGTCTAGATACCCCCCCGTTTCTCGTCCTTCTGACTATAGGGTTCCCAACGTCCCGTCTAGCACAGAATTTCATCACTCCTTTGCAGACGGCTCAGGACCTTCGGACTTTACTAGACCTAGGTTCCCGCCGGATCCCCAAAATCTTTTTTAGGATATGAACTCGGACCCAGTACTCGTTGGTCCTCCAATCATTGAACACGTTATGGACGACGCCGATACCCCTGGGCTAAATTCCCCACATTTGCTGTCATCACCTATGTTTGGTGCACATTCTATGAGGGATAACCCAGTTTTTTCTCCGTCCTCACCTGTCCAATATGGACGACCTCCTCCGCAAATCGGTACTTTTGGCACCGTTGGCCAATCCATGCTATCATATCTGGCTAGCGGCGGAAGAAAACCTAGTCATACTGCTGGATCTTCCGTTTCGACCGGAGGGTCACCTTCAGCCACCATTTATACTATTTCAGGAGGTGGACAACCGATTGCAATGGTCCCTAACTCCAACATACAAACCCTCCCTGGTGGGCCATCAACCCAACCAGCTGGGGGGAAACCTTTTGTTGGGAACCCCATTGTTGGTCAACAAACTCCTCCCATAGGGTCATCAACCCAACCAGTTGGAGGACAACCTTTTGCTGGGAACTCAGTTCCCAGTCAACAGCCTCCTCATATAGGGCCATCCAACCTAATTGCTGGCGGACAACCTATTGGCTTGATCCAACAAGCCTCCCAACCAACAACGTCTACCCAGTTCGGTATGTACAATCCACCTGGCAGCGGGCAACCTTATTCCGGTGTTTCAACCGGGCCTTACTCTCAACAACCCTTGTCAGGTATACTTCCTTCTTGGGATACTCAAATCCCACAGAGTGGGGGGTACTCACTTTTTGGAAACTGGAACCAAGCTGGGGGGCAATCTCAGATTTCCCCCAACTTGAATTCTGGCTTCCCATACCCTTCAGCTGCTACAACTCCATGGAACCCATCACTTCAATTTCCACTCGCTCCTCAAGCAGGAAGAAGCCTTCCATGGACACCACCATCGCAGCCACCCCCCAACCCTGCTATGGGAAACCCTCCACTTACACAGTATAGTGGTAGTACCCCTGGAACACAACAATTCCAAGGAACTTTTTCCCAACAAGGAACAACAACCATTCCTGGGTATGAACAACCTTAGGGTACCATACCCACTCAGCAGAACACTTACCAACCGGCTGCTTACAATCAACCGGTTAACCAGATGGCTTACTATCCGCAGTACTTCCAGCAGTATCCCGCGGGAAACACATATGGGTATAACACACAGCAGCATGCTATGCAGGGCCCTCCAGGGTTCTCTGCACCACATGGTTATTACTCGCTCCCGCAGACCAACCGTCAACTTCCCTTTTTGGCCACACTTGACTTACCTGATTTGTCGAGGCTTATCAACGATCCTATATGGCATGAACCTCACTGGCCACCTATCCCAGCCAAACTACCATCGGACATTCCTAAGTTCGATGCCAAGCCCAGGGAAGACCCCAAGAACCACGTGATGACCTTCCATCTTTGGTGTTCATCCAACTCCTTGATGGATGATTCCATCCGACTTCGGCTCTTCCAACGCACGCTCACCGGAACGGCAGGAAAATGGTATATCAAGCTGCCACAACACTCTTTTCGTGATTTCAACACTTTGGCTATGCAGTTTCTGACACATTTCCAGCTCCCCATCCGGTATGAGACTGGAACAGAACTGCTAACTTCACTGCATCAAACCACTTCTACACATATTTCGGATCACATCCACGAGTGGCGAAGACGCTGTAGGCTAATAAAGGCACCTATTCCGGACCAGCTACTTGCTGATTGGTTTACAAAATCCTTTTTGCCTCCCATAGCCAGAGATATTGCTATGCGCGGACCGGTTACAGAAGAACAAGCCATCTCGGCAGCACAATACATGGATTTAGTATATACTCAATCCGGTACTTTACATGAACTTCTTCCACATGCCTCCCGCGTTCACACTGATCCTACAAAGCCTACCACTGAACCACCCATTGATGGTATTGTTGGTTCAGTCAAGGCTCAGCCTGCTACCAACTCGACGGGACAACAAGCTTCTGCTTCCCCCGCTTTTACCCAGGCTGCTTCAAAAGCTTCCACCTCTCCTGCTGTCTCCCCCGAAGTGAATGCAGTTCAATCTACGTCACAACCACCCGGAGGAAAGAAGAAAAACAATCGTGGCAAACCCAAGAAGAACCAGCAGGAGAACCCCAAGCCACAACCTACCCAGAATGACCAGAAACCACGTCGGAAAGCTAAGTTTCCCTGCTTGATTTGTCAAGATGATCATTATACGTGTGACTGTCCCTACAAGGACGAGGTCAACAAGTTCGTTAAAGGATCCTCTCGTCTGGCAGTGCTAACTGACCCTTTCCCCCAACAGCAACAGCAAATGGTTGCCCAAGAATCCCCACAAGGGGGCAACCCGACCAATCCCTCCCGTGGAGAGACGTCCACAAACCGCGAAATCCTAATGACAAGTAATGAGGAGATTAATATTACCACTCGTTCAAAGACGTATGACAATCCTCCAAGTTCAAACAAACAATCGAAGATAGCCAAAGGCAAATCTCTCATTGAAGATCCGATTCCTATTCCCCCTCCTAACGGTCATCTCCATATCGAGAGACCACTAATGGACACGGTGCTACGCCCACCCAAGGGCACCATACGAAAGGAGACATTTAATCCAAATGCGCAAGCTTCCCAAAACTACAACATTGTTGAGGATTTGGCTCAAGCACCTTGCACTATGTCGACTCTCGAGGTTCTCCAACACTGCCCCACGCAGCGTAGAACCCTACTTTTAGCACTGGGGGCACTGGACCCAGATACTTCAAACTCCATCATGTTTAACTTGGAGCACGCTAAACCTAGGCTTTCTCACCAGTTAGCCTTCCAGGTGCATACAAAAATCCATGGAAATGTCATCCACCGCACTGTGTTAGATGAGGGTGCTTCCACGTCAATTATGTCTTTGAACTGCTGGAGAGCCTTAGGCTCACCCAAGGTCACAACTTCTCCCACTACTCTCAGGGCGTTTGATGGACATGGTTTTCAACCATATGGACTCATTCCCTCAATCGGTGTTGAACTGGGGGGCAAAACAGTATCCGTACACATCGAAGTCGTAGATGCACCTTTGGATTACAATCTCCTACTTGGTCGGAACTGGTTCTATGCCATGACCGCCATAGCATCTACAGTCTTCCGGATTGTACAATTTCCTCATGAAGGGAAAATTGTCACTATTGATCAACTGGATTACTGTATCCCAGACTCCCATCCGAACTCCACCAATACCGTCCCATTATTGGATCAACCTCGATACCGGTTCCAAGACATAGGTGTTGGTCTCATGAAGGATTCTTCCCTCATTGGAGTTTTTCCAGAGCTGGGAACCCATCTTCAACCAGTCAACATGATTTCATCGCATGTCACCCCTTCCGATGATTCATGGGTGATTCCAAGTCCTACTCAGATCCAAGGCTATGGCAATTCCATGCCTTTGAATAGAAACCTTGCAGCATATGACGTGATCCAATCAGCCACAGATTGGGTCGACTGTTCTACTGATCACACCGTGGCACAGCTCTCGACTGAAACTCATCCACACCCACCATTTTTTGATCCTCTCAACTTGATTTTTCCTACTGACGAATCAATTATGGAGGTTATGTGCGGTGATGAGCCACCATGGGGAGATTTTCATCATCGATCTTCATTCCCCATCATTCGGTCACTTGAGCCTGATACCCAATCCAGCGTTTCACTTGGGATGGTTCAAACCAAGTTCCCCACTTCCCTTGACGAGGTATTTTCCGAAGGCAACTTGGCCAATCTTATGGCAACCACTCCCATCGATATTTCAGTGAAGCCTGGTATCATGGAAAACGTACACATTGGCAAAACATGTACTCCCCTCGAGACGGAGTTCTATAACGCCTACTTTAAAAATTTCCGCGATGTTTTTGCTTGGAGTTATGAAGAGATGCCAGGAATTGACCCCTCAATTGTGGTCCACGAAATTCCAACTTTCCCTGGCGCCCGACCTGTTCGGCAAAAGCTTCGACCCGTTCATCCTCATAAGGCAGCCGCCATTAAAGCAGAAGTTGAAAAACTTTTGCGTGCTGGTTTTATCTATCCTGTCCCATTGACAGAGTGGGTATCCAACATCATTCTCGTAGCCAAGAAACAAGGAACGATTAGAGTCTGTGTTGATTACCGTGATTTGAACAAGGCTTGTCCCAAGGACAACTACCCAACTCCGTTTATCGACCAGATCATCGATAACTGTGCCGGAAGTGTTATCTTTTCATTTATGGATGGCTTCTCTGGCTATAATCAGATCGATATCCTCCCAGCCGACCAGCACAAAACGGCCTTTATCTACCCTTGGGGGATCTTTGCATATTGAAATTTACCTTTTGGCCTGAAAAATGCCGGGGCAACTTTCCAACGGGTGATGTCCTACGCATTCCATGACATCAAACATATTGTAGAGCCATATCTTGATGACCTTCCCGCTCATTCTCGAACTCGGGAAGAACATCCAGACCACTTGAGTGCCATTTTCGAAAGGTGCCGGCGCTACAATATACGTTTGAACCCGCATAAGTGCGTCTTCTGTGTAGAAGCCGGAAAACTGTTGGGCTTCATAGTCTCCAAAGACGGGATACGTCTAGATCCCGCAAAGGTAGCAGCTATCATAGCCCTACCTTCACCTACCAATATTCCAGAACTTCAATGTTTGCAAGGGAATGCAAACTTTCTACGCCTTTTTATCTGCAATCTGTCTGAGATAACAAAAGGCTACATGCGGCTTCTCAAGAAGAATTTTCCCTTCATATGGGACGACGAAGCCCAATGCTCCTTTGACAATTTAAAGGCATCCTTAACCAAAGATCCTGTGATTCAACCCCCCAATTACACACAGGACTACATCCTTTATCTCGCAGCCTCGATTTCCACCATTGGTATGGTGTTAGTCCAGGAATACCACAACGGCATAGAACATGTGGTGTACTATCTCAGCAAGAGTCTTCTTGACTCTGAAACTCGCTACTCACATGTTGAAAAGCTGGCTCTGGCAACAGTATTTGTTGTCCAGAGATTCCGTCACTACATCTTACTCCGCCGGACCACTGTCATCGCTGATTTCAATCCAATGTACTATATCCTCACACGACAAGTGCTTGGGGGCAAGTACTCCCGTTGGATTGTCATCCTTCAAGAGTTTGACTTGGAATTTGTCAAAGCCAAGTCTAAGAAACTGGTCTTCGCTGAGTTAATTTGTAACCTGCCCCGTGCTACTGAGCAATCCGAGCCCATTGATTCTCTTCCCGATGAATCATTGTTCCTCATTAGCACATCTGATCCGTGGTATGGGGATATTCTCTTATATCTCCAAACCCAATGCTTCCGTCCCGATCTCACCCGCGATGAACGACGACGTATCAGACATCACGCAAAATACTACCTTATAGTGAACGATACTCTGTATTGTCGTGGTGTCGACACTGTCCTTTGACGCTGTTTGACCTTAGATGAGGCGGAACGCGTTCTCAACGACTGCCACACTGGAGCATGTGGTGGTCACCTCTCTGGGATGGCTACGACCCAGAAAATACTACGAGCAGGATACTTCTGGCCCTCAATTTTCAAAGACTGCATTGAAATAGTCAAGAAGTGTCCGCCATGTCAATTCTTTCATAGCAAAGCATGCTCGCATCCTGCTCCACTCCATCCTGTCATTGTCGTCGGCCCCTTTTCCAAATGGGGCATCGATTTTATGCACTGTAATCCCACTTCAGCTGGGGGGCATAGCTAAGTCATAGTAGCTGTCGACTATTTTACAAAATGGGCTGAAGCGATGCCTACATATGCTGAAGACGGCAAAACAGCAGCACAGTTCATATTCAATCATATCATAGCTAGATTCGGTGTCCCACAGTCTATTGTGACTGATCATGGTTCCCATTTCAGGAACCATATGATCGAAGAACTAAGTGCCAAACTGGGTTTTCGCCACGAAAACTCAACCCCATATTACCCACAAGCTAATGGCCAAGTTGAAGCCATTAATAAAGTCCTGAAACGAATGATTCAACGCATTGTGGGTACCCAAAAATCCAATTGGCACTCAACTCTGTTCTCAGCACTGTGGGCATACCGAACCTCAGTGAAAAGTGCTACTGGGTTTACACCATTTCAACTGGTGTACGGCCTAGAAGCCATTCTCCCGATTGAATGTGAAATTCCATCACTCAAGATAGCCATAGAGCTACTTCCACACACTACTTCTGAAGAAGAACGGTTTCTATACCTAGCCAAGCTAGATGAAACCCGCCGCAACGCCGCTTTGGCTAATGAAGCTCACAAAAAATGCGTCAAAGCTCAATACGACAAATCCGTTCAACCTCGGATCTTCAATGAGGGCGACCTCGTACTTACATATGATCAGATGCATGATAAGCTTGGAAAAGGTAAACTTGAATCTATGTGGTACGACCCCTTGATTGTAAAACGTGTCTTAGAAAAAGGAGCCTATGAACTAATCGATTGTGATGGTACGCCATTAGCACGACCCCGCAATGGGCTATACCTCAAACGTTTCTACGCATGAGGTTACCCTACGCGGGTTACTTGTTGTACATAATGTACTTAGTTTTCTTTTGCTTTCTTTTTGGTGTGCACATGGACCTCATGTATCCACTCTTACTTTGACTCGTGACTTTATGCGCAGATGTCTGCCTACTTTGGATTCACCGACGGTGCAAGCCGACATACCCAAAATCTCGCTTCCACAGCATGGGTGATCTATTCCCCCACTGGCGAGTTGATTTCTTCAGGAGCCAATTGTTTAGGTCCTGCAACCAATAATATCGCGGAGTACCATGCAGTCATTGGTCTCTTGACAGAGGTTGCTTCACTCGAGATTGACTCCTTATCGGTCTTTTTAGACTCTCAACTCATGGTTTCTCATCTAAATCGTGTTTACATGGTTCGCAATCCTGCGCTACTTCGTTTATTTCGAAGAGTACGCCTCTTGGAACGATCATTTAATTTTATTGCATATTATCACATACCGAGAGAATTCAATTGTATTGCTGATTCATTGGCTAATTACATTTTGGATTGGCATCTTGCCCATACATAAACACATCATAAAAAATAAAATGCACAAGTCATTGTAAATATTTAGATCATAAATAGGTCCATAATCACTATATATAAGAGTGTTTTTTCAAAAATACATAAAGTTTGTGTCAAAGACAAAATTGGGGATCAAAACCCATATACAAAAATTGGCCCTCAAAGCGTACATATCGTGTACATGCCGCAAAAAGATCAAAGGACCATCTATGGAGACCTAGGAGATCTATCATGTCCCTCATCGGACTCCTCCCGCTGTTGGTGGTAACACACTACAGCTCGAACTACCCTGCGAAGAAGTCGACTGATACGACCAGGTACACCCACAGTATGCCGCTGGAGGTGGTAAGGGACATCATCCATCCGCATAGTAGGAATACCATGGGTCAATCCCTACAGGTTCCTCTCGATGTCCGGAATGCCTCCTGCCTCGTCTTCATCTTCCTCTTCGTTAGGAACAGCTTGACGATCGACACCACCATGACGTAGTGGAGAGTATCCAGCTGGCCTCTGTGGTCCACGGTCTGTAACATGCATGCGAATATATATTAGGCGTCTTTTACACATTCTAAAAAAGCAATAAAAATTAAATATTTAAAAAATGAAAAAATACATATCCATGAAGGTCATACCAGAGTCATCCCAGTCATCATCCTTCGGCAATGCCAAGTCGATGTCCTCACGGAAATCTACCCCTGAATAGGGATAGTCATCAATCATGACTATCTGCTCCTCTAGCCAAGAGAAGAAGTCCTCGCCAAAGGCTAGCCGCTGAGGTCCCCCGAGACGTCCAGCATAGTCACTCCATCGAGCCATCCATGGCTCAGTAGATGGACGAGGGCGCATAGATATCTGTGGACGCAGTAGTGGTACCCTCGCCAAAAAGAAAGTGACCAAGATGCTCCCATAGCCAAACTGGGTATTTTTCCCAGTCCTACACTTATGCACTTGTTCTTTCAGATTGGACAACACTGCATCACACCAGTTGAAAACTGTTCCTCCCATGCACTCTGCTGCGAGATTCACTTGTGTGCGGGATGCCTGATGTGGACTCACGCTTCCCGCTGCACGCATGATAGTGAATAGCACAGTTTTTACGGGAAGATTTATGACCTCCTTTATGGCCACTTTCCCACTTTTCTTACTCAAACCCGCCTGGCAATATCGAGCAATCAAGTCATCTGTGCTTGATTCTGAAGCTGAGTATCTGGTAAAATTCACCCGGGCCACTCTTTTCGAGAGGCCCGTGAGGAAATAAATATCCTCGAGTTGGATTTCAAGCACATGCTCTCCCACTCGGAAATCTCGAATGTCAGGGTCCCACAATTGGATAAGATGAGTAAGGAGCTTAGGTTGCTGGCGAATCCCTTTGGTTTTGAAAAACTTTAGCAAACCACATTCTCGCAATGCGGTCACGGTTGGTAAGTCATTTTCGGCTGCAAAATCATCCACTTCGTGCTCTCTCTCTTTCCAGCTTACCATTTTGCTCTGAATAAGTTGCAAATTCCTGCAAAAGGACAAACAAAACAATTAGTAACTATTTAACAACTTAATGCTAGCAAAAAATTGGAGAAAATTTGATTTTTTAAACTCAAAATTCGCCTGTGCCGCGCCTGAGGGATATCCTACCGCGCGGCAGTCCACACTACCGCGCCTCGGTTTGAGGATACAGCGCGGTACTGTTAGACAGTAACGCGTCTTTCGATAGGGCCCCCACACGGTAGTGTGGAAGGCGATTCTTGCTCAAAAGGGCTCGCTAAAAAATCAAATTTTTCCTGGTGAAAGCAAAAATTTCTTACATGAAATGAAAGAGGGGCTCAAGCACTCTTACCTGGCGCAGACGGCGGTCGAAATGGTGTCCCAGAACTCCCGGTATGGATCCTTGAAATCTTGCTCCTAAATGGGTGAAAATGTCTCCTTTGGGTAAAAAACACAAATGAATAGTAATTTCTATTTTTACCATTCCTTATATAGCATTTTTTCACAATTTTTTTTTAATTAATTACTATTTTACATAAGTTGAAATAAACCTTTGTTCACATGGCTAATGTCCAGTTTTTGAGCATTTATTGACAGGATCCTTGGTAAAAATGCGATACATTCATACTGGTGTCTATTCATAATTTGACCTTCATTTCGAGCCCACTTTATCTTTTTCGTGCTCTGGATTTAAAACTTGAAAAAGATTCCAAGCGCTTTTACACCCGTGTCGTGCTTGTCAAACTCGAGTAAATGGAGTCGAGTATGGTCAGCTTTACTCATGCTCGTTAAACGATGAGGAAAGTATTATCCTGGTTGCATTTTATTCTTTTTTCGGACCAGAATAATTTAAAATTACGAAAAAGACCATAGGAGTCCATAGTTAAGCTCTTTTCAGACTCCTTAAAATTGAAAAGATTGCCAAGTGATCTTGACTCTTTCACACTTGTAAAAGTATTTGAAAGGTCGTATATTCGGTGATAAGTTACCCCTTTTTCGGCCCGTCTAGACTATTTACGAGAAATGTATACCTCAGTCAATCTCAGCTGGGAGAGTTCTCTCGGGAATTGTTTTACACTTTTTCGGAATCGAGGGACTAAATTTTTACGAAAAAGTAAATTTTGGAGCTTCCTTTAAAGTTTTTCAGGCTCTCTAAATATGAAAAACTACCGAGTTTTCCTTCCATGGACTCGTTAAAATCTTAACATCGAAGGACCCACTTTGGGATGAACCCCTCCTTTCTCAGGTTCGTAAAACATGTGAGATTGGACTCATCCATGAGATGAGCTACACCGAGCATCTGTTATCCTCTTCAAGCTCGCAAAACAAGAAAGAGGTACTCGTCCATCATGTCGGGGAAATATGGGGGAATAAGTCAAGTTTATCTATGGCAGCTTGTCAGTTGTTACCTTTGAACATGGCATGTGTCCGTCTCTTGTCTATATTTGGGTATCCATCTTTTCACTGAGTTATGGTTATCATCATAAGTCGTCTCCCTGGCCACGAGTCCACTCATCGGGTGTCTATCCTCTATTTATCAATAATCCCTGCTGCCAAGTCCTGTTACGTGCCGTTATATGTTCAAAGGGTTGCATTGTATCGAGTCATTCATTGTGTCAGGCCTCCGCTGTGTTAGTACATACTCCATTGCTTCATCATCCTATCATCTGTGCTGATTTCGTGTCGATGATGTGGGAATCATCATGACCCACCTTCGACGAGTCTATTCCTGTCGACACCAAATCACTATCCGGGAATTAGACTTAGAGATCAACCATTAGTACCTTGGTACCTGCATGCCTCAATGGCAGGTTTCCTCGTGTTTGACAGTAGGTTCACATCATTGACCTCTGATCAAGCAATCTCTCGGATGCTCGACATCAACTCATTCATTCGCATTTCGTTGAGATGTACTATCGATACCTTGGGAATCATCGTCATCATTGATGATCTCCCTCGCATTTGTTAACGGTCCACATCCTTGACCGGTAATCAAATGGTTTCTACCATGTTCGACTTCAACACCTTGTAATCACATGGTTAGATTCGTATCTTTTGCGATCGGGTAGAAGACCCTAGACGCACCTCTACATTTTGATTGCATCCAGGTTGCGATGGAGATGTCATTTGTATTGTCACACAGATCCACTTATTGTATTGGTCGTGGCTGTGTCATTATTGTCTCATGGATCTACGATTGTTCATAGTAGCCATGATCTGTCCACAGTTTACATTATCTCAGTACTCATGGATCTGCAATGTATTGGTCGGCAGCCATGCTTTGAGTCATCTGTTTCCGAGCATGGGAATGCCCGCCTCGGTGGTATATCTAACACTTTGTTTCTATTTCAGCTCAGTGTCGCTCTCCTCGATGCTATCTCTGCACATTATATTCGTAAAGTCTTTCGGCCATCAATCCCTTCTGACCTCACACTTTAGGGGGCATCTGTTATATCTCTATATTTCACAGTGTCATATCTTCATCACAAAACAAGTTGACGACACTTTTCCTACTGTTTTAAACCATCCAGAAGAGACAGATGATGAGTCAACCTTGAAGGTGAATATACCCTGGCAAGTTTTGACCCACCTTAGACTTTATCTACACACACTACCGCGCCTTGCTAGTTTGTCAAAACGCGGTACTAGACACTACCGCGCTATGATCTTTCCCCAAGACGCGGCAGTGCCGCGCTCTGCAGTCTTTGCAAAAAGCGGTACTCTTTTAATAGCCTTTTTCCCTTGGCTTGTGGGATTTTGGATTTTCGAAGATAATGGAAGATTGGGGTCCTTGATTCGATCTCAACTCATCTCCTTCGATTAGAAACCCTGATCCACTTATCTCTCCTTAGATCCACCCATCTCTCTTGTTGGTTAACCTCACCATTCACTATAAAAGAGAGGCATTCCATTGGAAAAGGGGAGGACTCTTGAGAGTACCAAACTTATGGTCTTACAGCATTGTGGAGATAGCTAGAGGAGAAGACACTTGGAGCTGGAGGATTGGATTGGGCATCAAGCACCTTTTGTAAGTATTCTTCAAATTGTAATGGAATAACTTGTCTTGTTTTCCCAAATCATTTGTGTTAATCTTGCTTTAATGATATGGTTTGTATCTTTCATAAGATTTAGATTCTAACTCATGTTTCAGGTTTCTAGAGAATAGTGCATTCTTGTATCTTGGTTCCATTTTGACAGGTTCATTTGTGAGGGCTTGGAGACTGGAGCAAATACCAAAACAAGCGTTTGGATAGAAGGTTAGTTAAACTTCTTCTACTCTTTCTAGCATTTTAATCTTGAGATATTTGTTAGATCTAGGGATTCAAGGTAGCATTTGTTTTGACTTGTTTCTTACTTTAAAGTTAGTTTAAAGTCTGCTTTAGAGATAAGAGAGTTTTGGCTTATCCGTAGGACAAAATTCTACATAACAGTGTATAGATAACCCGACTGGGCGTAAATGAGATCAAACTGTTGGGCTTTGAGGATGGTCTCTTCTTCAAACTGGGGTCTTTCGGATGCCACATCCTTCGCAATGAGAGGGAGGAGGGATTTTAGAAACCAGTCTAAGAAGATACGGTCGTCTAACTTGATTTTGTAGAGGCTTCGGCGTCGACGCCATTCATGAATGTGGTCAGTGATGTGGGTGGCCATGTTCTGTCTGCAAGACAGTAGGATCTTGACTCCCGCATCATAGCGGACAGGTAACTGGAAAAACTGCAGGAAGGTTGAGGCAAGGGAAGTAAAGGTGGCATGCGTCCCATGGGGCTGCTCGATATACCACTTAGCTGCAGAGCCAGTGAAGGTGCGCTGTAAAAGCCAGAGGCGGACAAAGTCGTTCACTATGGAGTTGGAGGAACACCATAAATGGAAGGACATGATATGGTTCTGGGGGTCCTCACCTGCATTACCCTCAAACTTAGGGATGTCAGAGGGGAGTTTGGTGGGCATTTGAGGCCACATAGGATCGTGTCTGATGGGATCATTGGTGAGTCTGGTTAAGTCTGGTAGGTTCAGACTCGCTATGTATGGTAAGCTAGCAGATGTAGTGACTGGGACTGGGACATGCCTAGTCATTGTGGTATGATGTAGGGGTCCAATAGCGCCTAAAGGTATGCTAGGTATGGAGGGTATGTGCCCTCCCATGGCTGTGGTCTGGTATGGGACAGCGCCTCCAAGTGCAACATGGGTTACACTTGGGTTAGGAATAGCAGTAGGGATTCCTGGGATAGGGTTTGTGGAAACTAGAGGGGGTGTTACCCCTATGTTGGGCATACCCATAACAGGTGGTGGCCCTATGTTGGGAATTCCTATAACAGGAGGTGGTCCTGTGTTGGGCATTCCTAAATGTGGAGTGTTGCCTATATTGGGAATACCCTGGGTGGTGATTGTTGCCATGGATGGCACCGCAGCAAAAGGGTATGTGGATGTCTCACCTATGGTGCTGGTAAATAGTCGGGTCAAATGGTGTTCCAGCCATAATGGTGGTTGGTGGTAATACAACGTAGTTTTCAGATTCTGCCTCAGAATCAAATGTGAATTGAGGTGTGTCAGAATCGGATGACCATCTGGTTGACCGATGATGTGTCGAATCAAGGGATAAGGCTCTGCGTCAGTGATGTGGAGAGCCAAGTAGACTAAACTCTGGGAGTTCGCCCTGGAGATGACGAGAGCGTCTAAAATTCTTAATGGTGAGAAATAAGTTTTGTGTAAAAAAAAATCTGTTTAAGTATCAGGTAGTGATATATATATAAAAAAAACTCAAAACCATAATGCAACCAAGGGTGCAAGAAGGGGAGTGAAAATGAAGGCTCTCAGGCCAAAAAATCAACCTCAAAAAAGGTACTTATTCTAGCAGCTGTGCTACAATAAGTGGAGGGATGCAACAAATGGTCAGAATACCAACATGCAAACAGCTTCTAGAAAAAATAGGTGTAACTAGACCAAAGGTGGGTTGAATCATGCAAACACCTAACTAAAAGTATTGTGAATCAACAAACGATATCCTCTCCAAGGTGATGAAATCCAAGTCAGACAATATGAGTGTTGAGACAATGGCTAGATATCCCCCTACCGGGAGGGATACCAGGTAATCAATCCTAAAGAAAGGCTACTAGGATACTCCGTTCATGACGCGTCGAGAAAAGGTAAATCTTCGTTTGGTCCTTGATCGCAATATCCCAATACAGGGATATCCCGAGAACTGCGAATGGTAGCCCTTCGGTTACTGAATGGATTTCGGTATTCCACTCAGGCTTCCGGAACCATCCTCGCGACTTCAACCCTCCTAGGGGAGAGGCCTTCCCACAAATCGGTTGTGACCACACCAATAAATACTAAGAGATTTTAGCTCCCTAAATGGACAACTTCTATGTCTCAAATGTAATAACTGAGGGGTGTTATTGGAACACCTATCCCCCCAATACTACCTAGCTACAAATTTCTTTTAGTGTTCCCCAAGTGGGGTTAAAAGTGTGTTGAAATTAGGGTAAGTTTTAAGGCTCAGTTCAATTAAGTGTTTGAGTGGGTGCACATGTGGTATTGTAAACTGAACTTGAAAAAAGTAAATGCTTTACTGAAAATTTTCAAAAAATAAAGGATCTTTCGAAAATAAAAAAAACAAATATTTATGACTTTTTTCAATAAATGGAAATTAAATGCTTTGCAAAATCAACTCAAAAAACAAAGGATCTTTTGAATCATGAAAGCAAATAATAGTCTTCTTAAAGAAATAAATGGATTTCTTTTTCAAGGAAATTGCTAAGGGCAAAATTTTAAAGAAGTAAACAGCAAGAAAAAATTATTTTAACCTAGATAAACTGCAAAATAAGTCTTTCTTTCACTTTCTTGAAAATTTTTAAAAAGACTTCTAGATGTGCATTCAAATAGTAAAATTTTTTCTATGGCTGTAAAATATGCAGAATTTAATACTGCAAAAATGTGTTATGTGGGAAGAAAATACAGTAAAAAATAATTTTTTGAATCGGAATGGCCGAATGAAAAAAAAAAATTAGCAGCGCGGGTTTTGACAGAAAAGCCGCGATGGACTGCGCGGGTTTCTGCCGCACAACCGCGATGGACCGCGCGGGATTTCGGTGCACTGTCGCGATGTGCAGCGCGGAAAATGTCCGCGAAGCCGCGATGTGCAGCATGCAAATAGGCCGCGAAGCCATGGGGAACCGCGCGGAAAACTGCCGCATAGTCGCAATGTGCAGCGCGGTAAATGACCGCGAAGCCACAATGTGCAGCGCGGAAACAGGCCGCGAAGCCGCGGTGAACCGCGCGAAAAAAAGCTGAAAAGTCGCGATGGACCCCGCGATTGTCAAGCTAAAAACCGCGAGGCGAAAGCCGTGCACGGAAGCTGAAAAATGAACCCGAAAATTGATAATTCCGGGCTATTAATGGCAATAGATGGGGCCAAAAACTAGAGCAGCAATGGATCTACTGTCATAACAAGAAACTAAACTAAACAAAACTGATCATGGATCTATGCAAGAATATAAGCAGATAATGTAAACATTTAAAAAACAAGAACAAGAAAATATTAAAGAATGAATTTGTATTGAAAAATGGGGGGCAAACAAGTGCTTGCGATAATACCTTCAATGGTGAAGGTTGATGTTGAGCAACTCCCAAGATGAGTAGCTCCAAGCTCCAAGAGGTCTCCTTCTCCAAGGATGCTTATAATGGCCAAAAATGCTCAAGGGAGATTTCGGCAGCATGAGGATGAGATAATGGATGGATGTGAAATGAGGAGCCCCTACCACCTTTTTATAGGTTTTGGTGGTGGGGAATACCATTTGTGGTTTTGTTGAAACCAAATGGTATTGACCAACATGGTTTAGGTACTTTTCCCTCCTTTTTCCTTTTTTGAATAAAATTAATATTTTTATTCCCTTTTTAATATTTTTGGGAATTTGGACCCTTTTTTAGGGTTTTTTCTGCTTTTTTAGGAAAAATAATCTTTTTTAATGGAAAAAGGGGTGTAGTCAGGTCTTTTGGTGACCTTTTGTTGGTTTCAGAGGCTCAGATGGTGAAAAAGTGGACAAATGGGTCATGTGAATAGGGAAATGAGCTAGTGAGCACTTTTTGGGTGTTAACAACTGCGGTCGCATCATCTGTCTTCTGCATAGTACAAATCCCCATCAAGGCCGAATTGTTACAGTCGACCAACTGTATTTTTGCACACCTGACACCGCTACTCACCCGAGTGATAACGTTCCTTCGATTGGACAATCTTCGCATTAGTATGAGAGTGTGGGGGTCGGCCTCCTTAAGGACTCAACCCTTATAGGCATCTTTCCTACTTCAGATCCCCCAAATCATGTTGCCACGGTGAACATGATCTCCTTGAAGATCTCATCTCTTCCCAACTCCAATGATTCATGGCTTGTACCTGACAAAGCCACCACACACCTGATTGGAGACATTATGCCTCTGTCACCTACTGAACTCACATATGAGGCTATCCAGTCAGCACCGGAGGGCCACCTAGCTGTGGCTATCACCTCCTATTCTCTATAGTGGACATCATTCGATCCTCTGCTACGTACTTTTCATTATGACGAGTCCATTATGGAAATCATGAGTGCGTATGATCCTCCATGGGAAGACCTCCATCATTGTTTGTCTTTCCTTCTTGTTTCAGATACTATGGAGAATAGAATTAGCACCATCTTTACACCGGATGTCTACTCTAGCTCTCAATCCTTGATAATATCGTGTCAAACAGACTCTAGAGGAAACTTAGCAAACATTGAGCCTACCACTTCGATAGACATTTTGGTTACTCCTGGTGTAGTGGAACACATTCATTTGGGCCATAAGTGTTCCCCTGAAGAAGTAATTGCTTACACGGCCTTATTCAATCAATTTCGAGACGTGTTCACTTGGACCTATGAGGAGATGCCTTGGATAGACCCCGCCATTGTTTTACAGGAGATTAAAACCTATCCTGACATCAAACCTATCTGCCAAAAGATGCGATTCGTACACCCTTGGAAGAATGCGGCAATCAAGGCAGAGATTGAGAAACTCTTGAAGGCCGACTTCATCTACCCTGTCTCATTGACATAATGGGTCTCAAACATCATCCCTATTACTAAAAAGTAGGGTACCATCTGCGTCTATGTCGATTGTTAGGATCTAAACAAGGCTTGTCCTAAGGACAACTACCCGAGTCCCTTTATTGACCAGATTATCGACAATTGTTCTAGAAGTGTCATTTTTCATTTATGGATGGCTTTTTCGGGTACAATGAGATTGAGATCCACCCGACCAACACAAGACAGCATTCATCTACCCTTGGGGAACATTTTCATATCGTAAACTCCCGTTTCATCTTAAAAACGTTGGTGCCACATTCCAGCGGGCCATGTCGTACGCATTCCATCATGTGAAGGACTTTGTGGAACCCTACTTGGATGACCTCCCTGCCCATTGAAAGTAGCACGAGTTCCACATAGATCATCTGACGACTGTTTTAGTCAAGTGCAGACGCTACAATATCTGTCTAAATCCTCACAAGTGTATTTTGTGTGTCGAGTCTGGATGCTTCTTAGGGTTTATTATCTTGAAAGATGGGATCTGCATTGATCCCTTGAAGGTGGAATCCATTGTTGCACTCCCCCCTCCCACTAATATTACGGAACTTCAGATTCTACAAGTAAGAGCAACTTATTTACGGCACTTCATCTGTAATTTTGCACAAAAGACGCAGGGTTACATGAGATTGATGAAAAAAGACGTCACGTTCATTCGGGATGACCAAGCTTAATACTCTTTTGATAGTTTGAAAGATGCCATCACGCATGCCCCTGTGCTCCAACCGTCGAATTACTATCGAGATTACATTTTATATCTCACTGCTTCTGACACCACTATCGACATGGTTATAGTGTAGGAAGACCACAACTCCCAAGAACATGTGATATACTATGCCAGTAGAGGTCTCATTGACACTGAAACTCGCTATTCACATGTTGAAAAGCTCACTCTCGTGGCAGTCATTACCGTACATTAGTTTCGACATTACATTTTGCTCTGCACTACCACCATCATCGCTGATTCGAACCCCATGTACCACATTCTTACACGCCAAGTACTTGGGGGAAAGTATTCATGCTGGATCATGATACTGCAAGAATTTGATCTTCTTTTCGAAAAGGCTAAATCTAAAAAGTCTCTGGTGCTTGTTGAGCTCATCTATGACCTTCCCCATGTTGATGTAGAATCTGAGCCCAATGACTCTATTCCGGATGAGTCATTGTTTCTTATCAGTACGTCGGATCTGTGGTATGGAGATATAACTTTGTATCTTCAAACCCAACGTTTCAGCCCTCAATTGTCTTGTGATAACCGTCGTCAAATATGCCAACATGGGAAGTATTATCTGATTATCAGTCATACTTTGTACTATCATGGTATCGATTCTATTCTTCGACGTTGTCTGACTCATGATGAAGCTGAACACATTCTAACTGAGTTAACCTTTTGGTCATCTTGGCAGAGAAATATACCGATAACAGCACGCAGGGAGATTAATATGCATGTACCGTCCAGGTAATCGGGTATTCAGGAAAGGATATGGTCCCAATCCTCCTTGTCGCATTTTACTATTAGACCTTGTGGTATATAGCGATTTACGAAGCTTTGAAAATCCTGTGAGGTTCCAGACCTTTGAATCCACTCTTGTAACATAAGTTTGCTTGTGGCATTAGTTTGTGTAGGGTTTTGTCTGGTCTATTCTTCTTTTGTTTAGCTTTCCTTAGGAGAAAATTTTGTTTTAGTCACTCTGGCTGACTTTCCTTGGAGAAGGTCCCGTAGGATTCAGAACTTGCCACCTGAATATCCCCTTAACGAGGAGGTAATTTCGAGGGTAAGAATGAACCCCACAAGCTAGGGTCAGGTCACATGAAGTGGAAAACCCTACATTGAATGTTGGACGACTCTTGTTTCCTCACACTCCTCCAGATTCACCTTTATCCCACCCCCCGCAGGGTGAAGAGGCTCCAAATTCCACTTCACAAGACTTACCTCACCTTGCACCGAGAGAGCTTGGATCATTGGAATGGATAAATCAATGCCAGGATGACCCCACAACAGTTGTTGGTCCTTCAGCATCTTATTGGACATCTTCTCCAGGCCACCCAATGGCCCATTTCACCGTTGCATCCCCACCTAGTTGGGCTAGTCCTGATGACCGATTAGCACCTTATCATGGGCAATTGGCTCGTTTACGTGCTATGGGCGAGGAGTTTCAAAGACAAAATTTTCAACTAAGGATCAATGACCCGACGTTACCCCCTTCCCGACCAATCCCAGGTCTCTCTTTATCTTTTGAGTCACCGGAATCATCCACGCAACACGTGACCATTTCTGAAACTGGTCTACCATTTATTCCTGCACATACATTCCCTAGACAAGAGACCAGTTCAGTACCTCCAATGACCCAACCTATTGAAACACAATAGTCCAACACACTTGTGACCACCACGGTTATGTCACCTGCTCCTCCCCCACCCCAAACTTCAAGGGGAGGATACTCTTTACCCCCTACCTTTTTTACACGTAACAGTAATCCTATGGTGAATAATCAGGAACCAGCGTTGGGTCATCCTTTACCTATTGTTCAGCAAGTTGTTGTTGGGGAACAACCCCCATCTCTTAACCATAATATCGCGACAGGAGTTCCCATCAGCCCTCCCGTTGGAAATTCCTTACCTCCTGGACCTTCCACTATGGGACTATCCCATGTTGGGGGACCATCCAATGTAATTCAACCACCATCAAGTCAAGCGTATCCAGGTCATCTTAACCTTGTGCTGGGTCAAATTAATCCCAGAAACGCACTCTAAGGGGTACACTACGCTGAAAAATACTTACACTGAATGGGGACAAAAAAAAAAATTTACAACATGGACTCCCGCTTACAATCCCTCAAGTCCCTCCACCCCCGTTTGGTCCACCCCCACCTCCCATTGGAGGCAGCGGGCCCTCGCACAACTGTGGAGGAGGCGTACCTCTACTTTCTAGTGGAGGACCACCTCATTTTGGTCATCATGGCCCACCCCCTTGGTGGTGGTGGTGGATGACCATCCCATCCCGGTGGTGGTGGTGGAGGACCACCCCCTCCTAGTGGTGGTGGTGGAGGACCTTCTCATCCTGGTGGTGGTGGTGGACCACCACCTGTTAACACCCAAAAAGTGCTCACTATCTCATTTCCCTATTCACATGACCCATTTGTCCACTTTTTCCACCATTTGAGCATCTAAAACCTTCAAAAGGTCACCAAAAAGACCAAAACCCATATTTTTCACATCGCACAACTGTGGAGGAGGCGTACCTCTACCTTCTAGTGGAGGACCACCTCATTTTGGTCATCATGGCCCACCCCCTTGGTGGTGGTGGTGGATGACCATCCCATCTCAGTGGTGGTGGTGGAGGACCACCCCCTTCTGGTGGTGGTGGTGGTGGACCACCACCTGTTAACACCCAAAAAGTGCTCACTATCTCATTTCCCTATTCACATGACCCATTCGTCCACTTTTTCCACCATTTGAGCCTCTAAAACCTTCAAAAGGTCACCAAAAAGACCAAAACCCATCTTTTTCACCTCAAAATATGTAATTTTCCTCAAAAAAATATAAAAAACCTTCAAAAAGGGTCCAAAATGCCCAAAAATCAATTAAAAGGCAATACAAATATAAAATATATTGAAAAAAGGAAAAAAAGGGAAAAAGAGACCTAAACCATTTTTATCAATACCATTGGTTTCCTTAAACCACAATGGTATTCTCCATCACCAAAAAACTATAAAAGGCCATAGGGGCTCCTCACTATTGATCCACATTCATCCTATCCTTATGTTGCCAAATTCTCTTTGAGAGCCCTTGCCTCCCTTTTGAGTTTGAAGATCCCCATTAGCACCTTGGAGAAGAAGAGATCATTGGAGCTTTGGAGCACCTCACCATTGTAGCTACTCGAGCTCCACCATCCTCACCCTTTGAGGTAATAGATCTATTTTGTTTAATGCTTTTAATCTAGAATTATTTATTTACATATGTTAGATCAAGATTTACATTTTTCATTTATTTACTTTTACTGTTTAATCTAAACTGCTACTACAAGTTAGTAGGTGCTCATTAACACATGCTTGGGTGAAAACCCAAGCAACACCACCCTACTATGGTGGAGGTGGTGGAGGAGGCTCTTACCTTTTCGGTGGCAGCGGTGGCCCACCACCACCTCCCAGCGGACGTGGTGGAGACCCGCCCTATTCTGGTAGTGGTGGCGGACCACCACCTACTCCCGACGTAGGCGGTGATGACTCATCCTACCCTGCCGATGATGGTGGACCCCCACCATTTGGAGTCATCGCACCTCCTCTTGGACACGGAGGCGGCCCCTCATCGTATGGTAATGGGACACCTTATTATGGTAATGGACCACCTTACTATGGCGGCGGAACTACATTTGGTCCAGGCGGCCCGTACCCCTATGGCCAGTTTCCTCCTAGAATACCTTATGGTCAGTCGATACCAGGTCCCACTGGTCCTTACATGCCTTATCAGTACTGTCAATACCCACAGCCTAATCCACAGCTGCCCTTTTTTGCTACTTTGGAACTACCTAATCTGTCTCACCTGATGAATGACCCCGTTTACCACGGAACTAATTGGAAACCCATTCCAGTGAAACTTCCATCAGATATCCCAAAATTTGATGGCAAGCTAGGTGAGGATCCTAAAAACCATGTAATGACATACCACTTGTGGTGTTCATCCAACTCCTTGATGGATGACTCGATCCGTCTTAGGTTATCCCAACGGAATCTCACTGGTTTGGATGCCAAGTGGTATATTGAACTGCCACCCCATTCTTTTCTTGATTTTGGGTCTCTTGCTATGAATTTTTTGACTCATTTATAGCTTCCTATACGGTATGAAACTCATACAGAGCTTTTAACGTTGCTCCGTATGAATACCGCTACTCACATCTTAGATCATATACATGAGTGGTGAAGGAGACGACGTCTTATTAAGGCTACTATTCTAGACCAACTCCTAGCAGACTGGTTTACGAAGTCTCTCATCCCTAACATAGCCCAAGATGTTTCCATGGGAGGCGATGTCACTAAGGAACAAGCCATCGCTTGTTCCCACTTACTAGACTTAGACTATGCTTAATCTGACATGTTGTTTGATATTCTTCCTGACGGACCCCGTAAAACGTACGACCCCGCGAAACCACCCAAGTGACCCCAAAATGATGGCATCATTGGATCCCTTAACACCCAGCCTCATTCTCAAACTGTTGGTTCATCGAACCCCCAAGGTTCCTCCCCATTACCAACACAAGCTGGTCACAACACCACCAAATCATCCACTCTTGCTATCACTGAAGAAGTGAATTTTGTTTTGTCAGCTTCACCTCAAAAGTCTAGTGGTAAGAAAAAGAACAAAAAGAAACCTAAGAAATATTCCACCCAGCAGGAACATAAGAGCACCCCTGATGACACCAAATAGAAACGAAAGTTAAAGTATCCTTGTCTAGTGTGTGGTGATGACCACTTTTATAAAGCGTGTCCCCATAGAGACGAAGTTCAAAAGTTTCTTAAGGGAAAACCCACACCCACAGTTCCCATACTCAAAATCAACAGTTGATCGCTCACACTTCTCCTTCCCAAGGAGAAGCATCTATTCGGATATCCATCATCTATTTCGGGATACATCATCTATTTCAGGATCTTGCATGATCTATTTCAGGATATGATCTATTTCAGGATCATCTATTTCAGGATATGATCTATTTCAGGATCTTGCATGCACAGGCATGCATCCCAGTCACCAGTTTGATGCCTCCAGCACCTTATCCACCGTCTTCTAGCACCCGGGAGCCACTTACCACAGATTTTTAGCCCTCCTAAGCTGAAAGGCGCCCTCTTCTCACCTACTGCCAGAGAAGGGCGCACTTGTTCACCTACCACTGCAGATTCACTCCAGTTACATTCAGTTAGCTCCGATTCTCCCTGATTTGAGGCTAGTTTCACTCCCGACTGACTGTATCACTTCCGTTTGACCTCCAGTTCGATTAGGTGACTTGTTCTGACTTCAGTTAGCCTCCCATGCGCCCCCACTGAGCCTCCAGATCCTATATCAGTGCTACACACTTCAGTTACATTTATTATGCTCAGTTAGACTCAGATTGACACCTGGATGACTGGTTGTTGTGATTGATGAGTACCACCGATGATTTATGAGGACTCCTAGACAGAGTCAAGCTACTCCATTCAGTGATTCGAATGGCCTACTTAGTCAATTCGAATTGCTCATTGACAGCATTTGGATTGTATTGTATTCTATTGTAATTCATTCACCCTTTCTGGGATAGACAGCACTGCTGCATGTTTTGCACAGTTTTGCACCATATTTTCTATGTTCATCTGTTGTGATTGATTTACTTGTTCATTAGATCTGCTGTGACTAATTTTACATGGTATCAGAGCCATGACAGGGACAAGATTTCTTTTCTACAGGTGTTCTACATGAAGAGAGAGCAATCTTTGCTCACAAATATATTTCAGCAGCGGCATGCAAAATCTCATGTGCATTCGCTCATGTGCATGCAAGGATGAAAACATAGTGTTTGTTTGTGTGTGATTTACAGGTTTCTTACTTCCTCCATGTGCATTCACTAATGCAAAGATGGAGACTTCTTCTTCACAAAATATTCTTACTCCATTCAACTATGATGAATGGAAACCAAAGATGATTGCATTCTTGAAGAGACAATGTCTTTTTGATATGTGCATTGGTAATACAAGAGTTTTTGATTCCGATGAAGAGGAGAATGATTGGCTCAATGATTGTGACAGAGCTTTTGGAGCAATATGTCTTGCTATGTCTCCTTGTATGCGCTACCTTAGTAAGACTGCTGAAAATCCAAGTGATCTATGGGTCCAACTTGACAGAGAATTTGGAAAGCAAGAAGAAGAGGATCATGCTAGCCTTTTGGAGAACAAGCCCAGTGAGATCTCCTTATGTGTTCTTTCCGATCATGTGTTGGCCTCAACAATTGTTCAAGATGAAGAAGAAACTGTAGATTCAACACTCATTCTCTCAAAGTCTTCTATTTCGAATTCTGAGCAAGATAAACAAGCTCATACTCTAGATTCCGAAGAGGTTCTTGAATCCTCTCTTTCACATGAGTTTGTCGGCATGCGGAATAATGATCTACTTGATGTTTTGGAGGTAAAATCTGATTTTGGAGGTGAATCATTCGCCCTCCTTGATTGCATGCCTTCTATAAACTTATGTTCTATCATTTGCAAAGTTTCTCAGAGTTTTAATGAAGATGAAGAGCACTACCATTCGCTTGAGTTTAATTCTCATGCACTTTTTGCTGATTTTGGTTTTGATCTCACCCTTGTTGGTTCAAAGGAGATCTCAAGAAACCATTCATCTATTTTTGGAGCTGATTTAACTTCTATTGATAAGAAGTTCAAGTTTCAAGATCTATTTGATCCAATTGGAGCTATTCCTACCTCACTTGGTTCGAATCACAGGTTCCAGGATCATCCTCATATTTCCAGATTTGTTCTCACCTTTTTCGGTATGAAGAGCAAGTTCTTAAAGTCTCCACATTCGCTTGCATCCACTGATGGAGAATTCAAGCACATGTTTTTGGAGCATGATCCATTTACTCCCAAGAGTAAGATACCTCCAGACATATCTACTTGATTTTGGAGCAGTTAAATCTTTTGGTGCGCTACAGTCTATTTTGAGGGGGGGTATTTTTCCCATGAGGTTTTCCCCATTTCCTCGGTTTATTGACTGTTATTAGTTTTTTGGATTATTGTATTGGGGTGACCTTTGGTCTTAGTTACCAGGGCCCCACATTATTTTAGTTGGCACATCATAGTCTAGCTTGAGGGGGGGTGTTCGGATATCCATCATCTATTTCGGGATACATCATCTATTTCAGGATCTTGCATGATCTATTTCAGGATATGATCTATTTCAGGATCATCTATTTCAGGATATGATCTATTTCAGGATCTTGCATGCACAGGCATGCATCCCAGTCACCAGTTTGATGCCTCCAACACCTTATCCACCGTCTTCTAGCACCCGGGAGCCACTTACCACAGAGTTTTATCCCTCCTAAGCTGAAAGGCGCCCTCTTCTCACCTACTGCCAGAGAAGGGCGCACTTGTTCACCTACCACTGCAGATTCACTCCAGTTACATTCAGTTAGCTCCGATTCTCCCTGATTTGAGGCTAGTTTCACTCCCGACTGACTGTATCACTTCCGTTTGACCTCCAGTTCGATTAGGTGACTTGTTCTGACTTCAGTTAGCCTCCCATGCGCCCCCACTGAGCCTCCAGATCCTATATCAGTGCTACACACTTCAGTTACATTTATTATGCTCAGTTAGACTCAGATTGACACCTGGATGACTGGTTGTTGTGATTGATGAGTACCACCGATGATTTATGAGGACTCCTAGACAGAGTCAAGCTACTCCATTCAGTGATTCGAATGGCCTACTTAGTCAATTCGAATTGCTCATTGACAGCATTTGGATTGTATTGTATTCTATTGTAATTCATTCACCCTTTCTGGGATAGACAGCACTGCTGCATGTTTTGCACAGTTTTGCACCATATTTTCTATGTTCATCTGTTGTGATTGATTTACTTGTTCATTAGATCTGCTGTGACTAATTTTACAGCATCCACCACCGCACATGTTCTCATGATTCCTAGCGAAACCATCAACTTGAACACCTGTTCTCGTTCGTATGACTCTTTTTCGACAAAGGTACCTGTTGGAAGTAATACTGAAAAAGCTTCCACATCGATGCATGACACCATCGTATCGGCTGCTCCTCTCACCATTGAGAAGCCGTCTTGCGATTCAGTGTTGCGTCCACCCAAGAGCACGATTAGAAAATCGATTTTCAATCCTAATGCTCGGTATGCTCAAAACTAAAACATTGTAGAGGACCTAGCACAAGCTCCTTGTGCTATGTCAATGCTCGAATTCTTGCAAAACTGTCCCAATTAGCGCAAGACTCTCCTCGCAACCATCGGTGCAGTTAACCTAGATTCATCGAATACTATCATGTTTCAATTGGAATACTTCAAACTGAGGCTCTCCCATCTATTGGAATTTCAATTTGCCACAAACATTGCTGGAATGACAATCCATTGTACCATTTTGGACGAAGGCACCTCTACGTCAGTCACGTCGATCTCATGCTAGAGAGCCATTAGCTCTCCCGAGTTGAACTGTTCTCCTACCACTTTGAGAGCATTCGACGGACGTGGCTTTCAACCTCATGGGCTGTTAGAAGATTTAGCAGTCGAGCTGGGGGGAAAGACCGCCACCATTAATGTGAAAGTGATCGACGCCCCGTTAGATTAGAACATGTTGCTTAGTTGTAATTGGTTTTATGCAATAACTGTGGTCGCATCATCTATCTTCCGCATAGTACAATTCCCCCATCAAGGCCGAATTGTTACAGTCGACGAACTGGATTTTTTCACACCTGACACCGCTACTCACACAATTGATAATGTTCCTTCGATTGGACAATATTTTCATTAGTATGAGAGTGTGGGGGTCGGCCTCCTTAAGGACTCATCCCTTATGGGCATCTTTCCTACTTTGGATCCCCCAAATCATGTTGCCACGGTGAACATGATCTCCTCTCAAATCTCATCTCTTCCCAACTCCACTGATTCATCTCTTGTACCTAACGAAGCCACCACACACCTGATTGGAGACACTTATCCTCTGTCACCCAATGAACTCACATATGAGGCTATCTAGTCAGCACCAGAGGACAACATAGTTGTGGCCTCTACCTCCTGTTCTCTATAGCGGACATCATTCGATCCTCTGCTACGTACTTTTCATTATGACGAGTCCATTATGGAAATCATGAGTGTGGATGATCCTCCATGGGAAGACCTCCACCATCGTTCGTCTTTTCTTCTTGTTTCATATATTGTGGAGAATAGCATTAGCACCGTCTTTACACTGGATGTCTACTCTAGCTCTCAATCCTTGATAATCACGTGTCAAACGGACTCTGAAGGCAACTTAGTGAACATTGAGCCTACCACTTCGATAGACATTTCGGTTACTCCTGGTGTAGTGGAACACATTCATTTGGGCCATAAATGTTCCCCTGAATAAGTCATTGCTTACACGTCCTTATTCAATCAATTCCGAGACGTGTTCACTTGGACCTATGAGGAGATGCCTGGGATAGACCCCACCATTGTTTTACACGAGATTAAAACCTATCTCGATGTAAAACCTGTAGGCCAAAATTTGCGACTTGTACACCCTTGGAAGACTGCGGCAAACAAGGCAAAGATTGAGAAAATCTCGAAGGCTGACTTCATCTACCCTGTCGCATGGACAAAACAGGTCTCAAACATTGTCCCCGTTACTAAAAAGTAGGGTACCATCCGTGTCTTCGTCGATTATGGGGATCTCAACAAGGATTTTTTCTAAGGACAACTACCCGACTCCCTTTATTGACCAGATTATCGACAATTGTTCTGGAAGTGTCATTTTTTCGTTTATGGGTGGCTTTTTCGGGTACAACGAGATTGAGATCCACCCAGCCGACCACACAAGATTGCATTCATCTACAATTGGGGAACATTTTCGTATCGTAAACTTCCGTTTGGTCCTAAAAACACTGGTGCCACATTCCAGCGGGCCATGTCGTATGCATTACATGATCTGAAGGGCTTTGTGGAACCCTACTTGGATGACCTCCCTACCCATTCAAAGCAGCGCGAGTTCCACATAGATCATCTAACGGTCGTTTTCCTCAGGTGCAGACGGTACAATATCCGTCTGAATCCTCACAAGTGTATTTTGTGTGTTGAGTTTGGATGCCTCTTAGGGTTTATCATCTCGAAAGATGGAATCCGCATTGATCCCTTGAAGGTGGAATCCATTGTTGCACTCTTCCCTCCCACTAATATTACAGAACTTCAGAGTCTACAAGGAAGATCACCTTATTTATGGCACTTCGTCTATAATTTTGCACAAAAGATGCAGGGTTACGTGAGATTGATGAAAAAATACGTCCCGTTCATTTGGGATGACCAAGCTTAACACTCTTTTGATAGTTTTAAAGATGCCATCATGCATGCCCCTCTGCTCCAACCACTGAATTACTATTGGGATTACATTTTATATCTCACTGCTTCTGAAACCACTATCGCCATCATTATAGTGTAGGAAGACCACAACGCCCAAGAACATGTGATATACTATGCCAATAAAGGTCTCATTGACACTGAAACTCGCTATTCAAATGTTGAAAAGCTCGCTCTCACGGCAATCATTGCCATACATGAGTTCTGACATTACATTTTGCTCTGCACCACCACCATCATCGCTGATTTGAACCCCATGTACCACATTTTGACACGCTAAGTACTTGGGGACAAGTATTTACGCTGGATCGTGATACTACAAGAATTTGATCTTCTTTTTGAAAAGGCTAAATCTAAAAAGTCTTTGGTGTTTGTTGAGCTCATCTTTGACCTTCCCCATGCTGATGTAGAATCTGATCCCAATGACTCTATTTCAGATGAGTCGTTGTTTCTTATCAGTACATCGGATCTCTGGTATGGAGATATAACTTTGTATCTTCAAACCCAACATCTCAGCCCTCAATTGTCTTGCGATGACCGTCGTCAAATATGCCAACATGAAAAGTATTATCTAATTATCAGTGATACTTTGTACCGTCATGGTATCGATTCTATTCTTCGACGTTGTCTGACTCATGATGAGGCTGAACATGTTCTAATTGAGTTAACCTTTTGGTCTTCTTGGCAGAGAAATAGACCGATAACAACACTCGAGGAGATTAATACGCATGTACCGTCCAGGTAATTGGGTATTCAGGAAAGGGTACGGTCCCAATCCTCCTTGTCGCAGTTTATTGTTTGACCCTGCAGTATATAGCGATTTATGAAGCCTTGACAATCCTGTGAGGTTCCAGAGCTTTGAATCCACTCTTGTAACATAAGTTTGCTTGTGGCATTATTTTGTGTAGGGTTTTGTCTGGTCTTCTTTTCTTTTGTTTAGCTTTCCTTAGGAGAAAGTTTTGTTTCAGTCACTCTGGCTGACTTTCCGTGGAGAAGGTCCCGTAGGATTCAAAACTTGCCACCCGAATATCCCCTTAACCAGGAGGTAATTTCAAGGGTAAGAATGGACCCACAAGCCAAGGTTGGGTAACATGAAGTAGAAAACCCTACATTGAATGTTGGAGGACTCTTGTTTCCTCACACTCCTCCAGATTCACCTGTCTCCCACCCCCCGCACGGTGAAGAGGCTCCAACTTCCACTTCACAAGACTTACCTCTCGTTGCACCGAGAGAGCCTAGATCATTGGAATGGATAAATCAACACTAGGATGACCCCCAGTAGTTGTTGGTCCTTCAGCAACTTATTGGACATCTTCTCCAGGCCACCCAGTGGCCCATTTTTCCATTGCATCCCCACCTAGTTGGGCTAGTCCCGACGACTACTTAGCACCTTATAATGAGCAATTGGCTCATTTACGTGCCATGGGTGAGGA
Source organism: Larix kaempferi (assembly GCA_027924585.1). Lineage (NCBI taxonomy): Eukaryota > Viridiplantae > Streptophyta > Pinopsida > Pinales > Pinaceae > Larix > Larix kaempferi. The sequence goes on along the minus strand of BSBM01000962.1, from coordinate 4,157,312 downwards.
GTTTCAAAGACAAAATTTTCAACTAAGGATTGACGAACCAACATTACCACCTTCCTGACCAATCCCAGGTCTCTCTCTATCTTTTGAGTCACCGGAATCATCCACGCAACACATGACCACTTCTGAAACTAGTCAACCATCCATTCCTGCACATACATCCCCTAGATAGGAGACCTGTTCAATACCTACAACGACCCAACCTATTGAAGCACAATAGTCCAACACACCTGTGACCACCACGGTTACGTCACCTACTCCCCCCCCACCCCAAACTTCAAGGGGAGGATACTCTTTACCCCCTACCTTTTTTACAAGTAATGGTAATCCTACGGTGAATAATCAGGAACCAGTGTTGGCTCAAGCTTTACCTATTGTTCAGTAAGTTGTTGCTGGGGAGCAACCCTCGTCTCTTAACCATAATACCATGGAAGGAGTTCCCATCAGCCCTCCCAGTTGAAATTCCTTACCTCCTGGACCTTCCACTATGCGACTTTCCCATGTTGGGGGACCATTCAATGTAATTCAACCACCATCGAGTCAAGCGTATCCAGGTCATCTTAACCTTGTCCCGGGTCAACCTAATCCTGGAAACGCACTCTACGGGGTACGCTACCTTAGAAATCCTTACGCTCTTTGGGGACAGCAAAATGTTTTACAACATGGATCCCCGCTTACAGTCCCTCAAGTCTCTCCACCCCCGTTTGGTCCACCCTCACCTCCCATTGGAGTCAGCGGGTCCCCACACAACTTTGGAGGAGGCACACCTCTACCTTCTGGCAGAGGACCACCTCATTTCGGTCATCATGGCCCAACCCATTGGTGGTGGTGGTGGAGGACCATCCCATCCCGGTGGTGGTGGTGGAGGACCACCCCCTCCTGGTAGTGGTGGTGGAGGACCTTCTCATCCTGGTGGTGATGGTGGTGGACCACCACCTGTTAACAACCAAAAAGTGCTCACTGGCTCATTTCCCTATTCACATGACACATTTGTCCACTTTTTCCACCATTTGAGCCTCTAAAACCTTCAAAAGGTCACCCAAAAGACCAAAACCCATCTTTTTCGCCTCAAAATATGTATTTTTCCTCAAAAAACCCTCAAAAAGGGTCCAAAATGACCAAAAATCAATTAAAATGAAATAAAAATATAAAATATATTCAAAAAAGAAAAAAGAGGGAAAAAGAGACCTAAACCATTTTTATCAATACCATTGGTTTCCTTAAACCACAATGGTATTCTCCATCACAAAAAAACTATAAAAGGTGAGAGTGGCTACTCACTATTGATCCACATTCATCCTATCCTTATGCTGCCAAATTCTCTTTGAGAGCCCTTGCCTCCCTTTTGAGTTTGAAGATCCCCATTAGCACCTTGGAGAAGAAGAGATCATTGGAGCTTTGGAGCACCTCGCCATTGTAGCTGCTCAAGCTCAACCATCCTCACCCTTTGAGGTAATACAAAACATTCAATTTTTTATTTCTGTCTTTCATAGATCTATTTTGTTTAATGTTTTAAATCTAGAATTATTTATTTGCATATGTTAGATCAAGATTTACTGTTTTCATTTATTTACTTTTACTGTTTAATCTAAACAGCTACTACAAGTTAGTAGGTTCAAATCAGCACATGCTTGGGTGAAAACCCAAGCAACACCACCCTACTATGGTGGAGGTGGCGGAGGAGGCTTTTACCCTTCCGTTGGTAGCGGTGGCCCTCCACCCCCTCCTGGCGGAGGTGGTGGAGGCACACCCTATTCTGGTAGTGGTGGCGGACCACCACCTCGTCCCGACGGAGGCGGTGACGGCTCATCCTACCATGGCGGTGATGATGGACCCCCACCATTTGGAGGCATCCCACCTCCTCCTAGCGGCGGAGGTAGGTCTCCACCTTATGGTAATGGGACACCTTATTATGGTAATGGACCACCTTACTCTGGCATCGGACCTACATTTGGTCCGGGCGGCCCATACCCCTATCGCCAGTTTCCTCCTGGAACACCTTATGGTCAGTCGATACGAGGTCCCACTGTTCCTTACATGCCTTATCAGTACTTTCAATACCCACAACCTAATTCGTAGCTACCATTTTTTTCTACTTTGGACCTACCCGATCTGTCTCACCTGACCAACGACCCCATCTACCACGGTAATTAGCCACCCATTCCAGTGAAACTTCCATCAGATATCCCAAAATTTGATGGCAAGCTGGGTGAGGATCCTAAAAACCATGTGATGACATACCACTTGTGGTGTTCATCCAACTCCTTGATGGATGACTCGATCCATCTTAGGTTATTCCAACGGACTCTTATTGGTTCGGCTGCCAAGTGGTATATTGAACTGCCACCCCATTGTTTTTCTTATTTTGGGTCTCTTGCTATGAATTTTTTGACTCATTTATAGCTTCCTATACAGTATGAAACTCATGCAGAGCTTTTAACCTCGCTCCGTCAGAATACTGCTACTCACATCTCAGATCATATACATGAGTGGCGAATGAGACGGCGTCTTATTAAGGCTCCTATTCCAGACCAACTCCTACCAAACTGGTTTACAAATCTCTCATCCATACCATAGCACAAGATGTTTCCATGGGAGGCGCTGTCACTAAGGAACAAGCCATCGCTTGTGCCCACCTACTAGACTTAGTCTATGCTTAATCCGACACGTTGTTTGATATTCTTCCTGACGCACCCCGTAACATGTACGACCCCGCGAAACCACCCAAGGGACCCTAAACTGATGGCATCATTGGATCCCTTAACACCTAGCCTCATTCTCAAACTGTTGGTTCATCGAATCCCCAAGGTTCCTCCCCATTAACAACACAGGCTAGTCACAGCACCACCAAATCATCCACTCCTGCTGTCACTGAAAAAGTGAATTCTGTTTCGTCAGCTTCACCTCAAAAGTGTGGTGGTAAGAAAAAGAACAAAGGGAAACTTAAGAAATCTTCCACCCAGCAGGAACATAAGACCACCCCTGATGACACCAAACAGAAACGGAAGTTAAACTATCCTTGTCTACTGTGTGGTGATGACCACTTTTCTAAAGAGTGTCCCCATAGAGATGAAGTTCAAAAGTTTCTTAAGGGAAAACCCACACCCGTAGTTTTCAATGATCCCTTCCCTACTCAAAATCAACAATTGATCGCTCACACTTCTCCTTCCCAAGGAGAAGCATCCACCACCGCACATGTTCTCATGATGCCTAGTGAGACCATCAACTTGAACACCTGTTCTTGTTCGTATGACTCTGTTCCAGCAAAGGAACCTGTTGGAAGTAATACTAAAAAATATTCCACATCGATGCATGACGTCATCGTATAAACTGCTCCTCTGACCATTGAGAAGCCGTCTTTTGAGTCGGTGTTGCTTCCACCCAAGAGCACGATTAGAAAATCGGTTTTCAATCCTAATGCTCGGGATGCTCAAAACTACAACATTGTAGAGGACCTAGCACAAGCTCCTTGTGCTATGTGGATGCTCGAAGTCTTGCAAAACTGTCCCAATCATCGGAAGACTCTCCTCACTGCCATTAGTGCAGTTAACCTGGATTCATCGAATACCATCATGTTTCAACTGGAATACTTCAAACTGAGGCTCCCCATCTGTTGGCATTTCAAGTTGCCACAAACATTGCTGGGAAGACAATCCATCGTACTGTTTTGGACGAAGGCGCCTCTACGTCAGTCATGTCGATCTCATCCTACCACTTTGAGAGCATTCGACGGACGTGGCTTTCAACCTCATGGGTTGTTAGAAGATTTAGCAGTCGAGCTGGGGGGAAAGACCGCCACTACTAACGTGGAAGTGGTCGCTGCCCCTTTAGTTTATAACATTCTACTTGGTTGTAATTGGTTTTATGCCATAACTGCGGTCGCATCATCTGTCTTCCGCATAGTACAATTCCCCCATTAAGGCTAAATTGTTACAGTCGACCAATTGGACTTTTGCACACCTGACACCGCTACTCACCCGGGTGATACTGTTCCTTCGATTGGACAATCTTCGCATCAGTATGAGAGTGTGGGGGTCGAACTCCTTAAGGACTCATCCCTTATGGGTGTCCTTCCTACTTCGAATCCCCCAAATCATGTTGCCGCGATCAACATGATCTCCTCGTAGATCTCATCTCTTCCCAACTCCACTGATTCATGGCTTTTACCTGACGAAGCCAACACACACCTAATTGGAGACATTCTGCCTCCGTCACCCGCTGAACTCACATATGAGGCTATCCATTCAGCACTGGAGGACCACCTAGTTGTGGCCTCCACCTCCTATTTTCTACAGTGGACATCATTCAATCCTCTGCTACGTACTTTTCATTCTGACAAGTCCATTATGGAAATCATGAGTGCGGATGATCCTCCATGGGAAGACCTCCATCATCGTTCGTCTTTCCTTCTTGTTTCAGATACTGTGGAGAATAGCATTAGCACCGTCTTTACACTGGATGTCTACTCTAGCTCTCAATCCTTGATAATCACGTGTCAAACGGACTCTGAAGACATCTTAGTGAACATTGATCCTACCACTTCGATAGACATTTCGCTTACTCCTGGTGTAGTGGAACACATTCATTTGGGCCATAAGTGTTCCCATGAAGAAGTAATTGCTTACAAAGCCTTATTCAATCAATTTTGAGACGTGTTCACTTGGACCTATGAGGAGATGCCTGGGATATACCCTACCATTGTTTTACACGAGATTAAAACCTATCCTGACGTCAAACCTGTCTGCCAAAAGCTGCGACTGGTACACCCTTGGAAGACTGCGGCAATCAAGGCAGAGATTGAGAAACTCTTGAAGGCCGGCTTCATCTACCCTATCCCATTGACAGAATGGGTCTCAAATGTCGTCCCTGTTACTAAAAAGTAGGGTACCTTCCGCGTCTGCATCGATTATCGGGATCTCAACAAGGCTTGTCCTAAGGACAAATACCTAACTACCTTTATTGACCAGATTATCGACAGTTGTTCTGGAAGTGTCATTTTTTCATTTATGGATGGCTTTTCCGGGTACAACGAGATTGATATCCACCCAGCTGACCAAGACAAGACTGCATTCATCTACCCTTGGGGAAAGTTTGCATATCTTGAACTTTCGTTTGGTCTTAAAAACACTGGTGCCACATTCCAGCGGGCCATGTCGTACACATTCCATGATGTGAAGGACTTTGTAGAACCCTACTTAGATGACCTCCCTGACCATTCAAAGTAGCGTGAGTTCCACATAGATCATCCGACGGTCATTTTCCTCAGGTGCATACGGTACAATATCCGTCTGAATCCTCACAAGTGTATTTTGTGTGTCGAGTCTTGATGCGTCTTAGGGTTTATCGTCTCGAAAGATGGGATCCACATTGATCCCTTGAAGGTGGAATCCATTGTCGCAGTCCCCCCTCCCACTAATATTATGGAACTTCAGAGTGTACAAGGAAGAGCAACTTATTTACGGCACTTCGTCTGTAATTTTGCACAAAAGACGCAGGGTTACATGAGATTTATGAAGAAAGACATCCCGTTCATTTGGGATGACCAAGCTTAACACTCTTTTGATAGTTTGAAAGATGCCATAATGCATGCCCCTGTGCTCCAACCACTGAATTACTATCGAGATTACATTTTATATCTCACTGCTTCCAACACCACTATCGCCATGTTTATAGTGTGGGAAAACCACAACGCCTAAGTACATGTGATATACTATGCTAGTAAAGGTCTCATTGACACTGAAACTCACTATTCACATGTTGAAAAGCTCGGTCTCCCGGTAGTCATTGCCGTACATGAGTTCCGACATTACATTTTGCTTTGCACCACCACCATCATTGCTGATTCAAACCCCATGTACCACATTCTTACACGCCAAGTACTTGGGGGCAAGTATTCATGCTGGATTGTGATACTACAAAAATTTGATCTTCTTTTCAAAAAGGCTAAATTTAAAAAGTCTTTGGTGTTTGTTGAGCTCATCTGTGACCTTCCCCATGCTGATGTAGAATCTAAGCCCAATGACTCTATTCCGGATGAGTCGTTGTTTCTTATCACTATGTCTGATCTGTGGTATGGAGATATAACTTTGTATCTTCAAACCCAACGTTTCAGCCCTCAATTGTCTTGTGATGACCATCGTCAAATATGCCAACATGTGAAGTATTATCTGATTATCAGTGATACTTTATACCATCGTGGTATCGATTCTATTCTTCGACGTTGTCTGACTCATGATGAGGTTGAACACGTTCTAAATGACTGTCACACTGGGGCTTGTGGCGGTCATCTCTTTGGGATGACTACAGCCCAGAATATTTAGCACGGAGGATATTATTGGCCGTCTATCTTCGAAGATTGTATCGAGGCCGTAAAAAAATGTCCTCCATGTCAACATTTTCATACGAAAAAACGCACCCATCCCACCCCATTACACCCGGTTATTGCCATTGGACCCTTCACTAAATGGGGCATTGACTTCATGCATTGCAAGCCTACCTCGGCCGAGGGGCATAGTTACGTCATTGTAGCTATGGAATACTTTACAAAGTCATCCAAGGCAATGCATACATACACGAATGATAGCAATACCGCCACACTCTTCATGTTTAACCATGTAATAGCATGGTTTGGAGTTCCTCAAATGATAGTTACCGACCATCGTTCTCACTTTATGAACCACATGGTTGATGAGTTGAGTGATAGATTGGGTTTCTCCATGAAAACTCAACACCGTACTACCCACAGTCAAACGGACAGGTCGAGGCCATTAATAAGGTCTTGAAAACTATGGTCCAACGTATGGTGGGTATGCATAAGTCCAATTGGCATAATATGTTCTTTTTTGCACTATGGGCTTATCGAACTTCCATTAAAAATGCCACTAGATTTACTCCCTTCTAGCTAGTGTATGGATTGGAGGCAGTCCTCCCTATTGAGTGCGGTATTCCATCCCTCAAGCTCGCCATCGAACTTCTCCCAACACTACTACCGAGGAAGAATGCTTCCTCTACCTAGCTAAGCTCGACAAGACTCACTGAGATGCCACTCTTGCCAATGAGGCTCATAATAAACGCATCAAAGCGCAGTATGACAAGTTGGTAGAACCTCGTCCCTATAGCGAAGGAGATTTGGTCCTCACATACGACGAAAAACACGATAAGATGGGGGCAGGAAAGTTTGAGTCCATATGGCATGGACCTTACGTAGTGAAATATGTCTTAGAGAAGGGAGCTTATGAGCTTGAATACTACGATGGGATATCTTTAGGTGAGCCTCGAAATGGGCTCTACCTGAAGAGGTACTATGCCTGATTATTTCATGCATAAGTATTTTTGTATATACTGTACATGGCGTGTGTGTTTTTTTTGTGTGGTGTGATGCTTTGATTTTTTGCATTCTTAGGTCTTGTTTCGTTTCTTACACCATGTTCTGTCTGCGTGTGCAGATGGAAACTTGCTACGGATTCACTAACAGCACCAGCCGGCATACTCACAACCTGTTCTTCGGAGGCCTGGGTACTCTATTCACCTACTGGAAAGCTCATCATCTCAGGGGGAATGTGTCTAGCAATGTTGTAGAATATCAAGCAATCATTGGAACCCTAACTGATGCCATTTCTTTGGGTATGGACCATGTTGTCATCCACTTGGATTCTCAGCTAGTGGTCTCTCATCTTAACCGAGTCTACATCATCCGCGATCCTACCTTACTCCGTCTCTATAGATGAGTCTGTCTTTTGGAAAGGTCCTTCGAATCCTTTCAGTACCTGCACATTCCACAAGACGTTAACACATTTGCTGACTACATGGCCAACTTCATCTTAGATTGGTACATTGCACACACATAATCATATTTATGAATTGTTAAAAGTATACATAACATGCAAATAACTCATTTTATAAGCAAACACATAAGCAAGACCACATCATTCATCCATTTAAAAACACATAATGTATAAAACCGTGAAAATGTATGTATATATATCATCATCATAAAAAGTAGTGCTGGTACACAATCTAAAGCACGACGGCTTTCAGTAGTACAAAATATGAGGCTTCTAAATCTCCTAGTACATACATAATAACAACATAAGGCGTAATACCTGGCCCATACACCCCTAGGTCTAGCAGCTCTAGCCTGCTGAGTATGGAAGCAGTCAACTGCTCTTGTGACCCTGCAAAGCAATGCATTGAAGCGCACAGATGCTCCTACCGTGTACCCCTGCATAGGCCGCGGTAATTCATCCCTTATCGGCTCTCGAATATCTAATGTCAACCCACTCAGTTTCGCATAGACATCCTCCATCTTCGCGATGGCAGCATGTACGACTCGAGCCATGACTTCTCCCTTCCCTCTCTCTCTCTCCTCGCAAGAGGAGAGACTCCCACTGGTTGCACAGGCCCCAATTCTGCGCACACATGTTATTAACTTGTTAGCACTATAACAAAAAAATCATAAATATACAAAACTAAAAAGTACAAGGGTTTTTGTTATTACCTATGTCTCCCCATACTGCTCCCTCAGGCAGTGCCAAGTCTGGGTCATCTCAATAATCCATACCACTGTACAGGTAGTCCTCTACCATGAGCAACATGCCCTCTAGCTAGGTGAAGAACTCAGGACCATATCCGATGATGGGGCCCCCACCATGGCGGGCCATCACCTCTATCCATCTAGCCATGTGAGGATCCTTAGGATCCCTGTCATCCAATGGCACCTGTGGGCTCAAGAGGGGAACCCGCTCCAATAGAAACGAGATCACTATCGACCTGTATCCAAATTGTTTGAGCTCTCCATGTCGACACTCAGTCAGCTGAGCTCAGATTTTTGCAAGGAGTCCCTCGCACCAGTTGAATATCTTCAGAGACATGCATTCCTCCACATATAGCATCTAAGACCTGGTAGCTAGGTGAGGAGCTTGGCTCCCTGCTATCCTCGTGATGGTAAAGAGTATGGAACGCAGCGGATGTTCCCATATTTCTTTGATGGGAATCTTCCCACTAGAAGCACGGGCATGAGGAGTACAATGTTGTAGGATCATGTCATCCACGGTCCAATCACTCCCCCATGATCCGGTGATAGCTACATTGTCCACCCTCTGGGACAATCCAATCAAAATGTAGATGTCCTCGACATCCATAATAAGTATATGCTCACCGATCACAAAATATTGCTGAGCCGCATCCCAGCATCGAAGCATATGTGTCAGCAATGGGATTTGTGCCCTCATTCCCTGGATCTGGAAGAACTTTAGGAGACCATAGTTCCTCGGTGCTTCTACACATAATGGGTCACTTGTAGCTTGTACGTCATCTATCTCATGTTCTCATTCACGCCACTCCAAGATCATTTTGGCTGCTATTAACCTACAAAAAGGAGCATTTAAACATTGTTAGCACTCACTTAAACCACTGAAAGGCCATTTTTTGGGCTAGGTTTGATGGTTGGGTTGCACATTTCCACCATCACACCCCCTCAATTCTGACAGGGGGACATCGTTGCAATCCACTTTTGCGGGATTTGCGACAACCCAGGTTCATCGCAGATCACGAAAGGGCGACCTGTGACGACCTGAGGATGCAATAGCCCTCTACAAACCAACTCAAAACCCAAAAAAATGAACGTAAATAAAAAATGTAAACCATTGGAAATGTGTTGGATGAAGTTTAGATTTACTTGCTCTGAATGGCTGGTGAAATGGTTGCTCACAGCTCCCGGGATCGACAAGTAAAGTTTTGGCTCCAAATGGCACTTCTTCTCCCGAATTTGGAAAATGAACAATGGTGACTATATTTGGTTTTTTGTTTCTATTTATAAACAAAAGGCATATTCTTTTTCAAATATTTGATGCTTTTGGGTCATTTGCTATAGTTTGGATCATTTTTATGACATTTGAATACCTAGTTGACTTTTTGACCTAGTTTTCAAGTGTGCAGGAGTTGTTAAGTGGTATTTGTACGCCATTCTTGCATTATAACGGTCATCTCATGTATGAACAACCCCTTGAATGTTTTGTCATTATTTTATATTCATTGGGTTGTAATCATTTTATGATGACGATCTTACTCTTTGTTCTTTCTCGTGCTCCTAAAACCATGAGAATAAGTTACTGAGTTATGATTTATCACTTTTATGGGCTCATTAAACTCCTATGGAAAAGGAACCCCCCCGGAGTCTATCTTTAAGCTCTTTTCAGGCTCTCAAAATATGAAAAGATTGCCAAGCGAACTTGTCACGTTCATGCTTGTTAAAGGATTTGAATGGTCATCTTCCTGGTGATAGTTTACCCCTTTTTAGGACCAGGGGGCACTACTTACGAAAAAGGTATACTCCATCCGATCATGACTGGAAGAGTCCTCTCCTGCGTTATTTTACCCTTTTTCGGGCGATGAGGATAACTTTATGAAAAAGGACCATTGGAGTCTTCTTTAGTTCTTTTCAGACTCTCTAAACATGAAATGATGACCGAGTTTACCTTCTATGGACTCATTAAATTTTCACATTGAAGGGCCCATCATGGGATGAACCCCTCCTATCCCGAGTTCAGAAAATATTTGGGATTGGACTCATCTATGATATGAGCTATACCGATCATCTAGTTACCCTCATAAATCTTGTAAAAAACACATGAGGCACTCATCATTCATGATGCGGAAAAAGGAAAGCTTTTATGTTACACCATTTATCAGTGGCAATACCTAGTCATTTCTTGAACATGGCACTCATTTGCATTTGCATACTACACTTGGATCATCCGTTTGTCCTCAAATTTCACCTACTTCCTGAGTCTTGTCACTCCTTTGAGTCATTCAAAGAGCGCTTCCATCATCAGTTGCATTAGGAGTTGGTATCATAACTCGTCAAGTCAGTACTACCAAGGTATGCCATGCCCATGTTCAAGAATATTATTACTACTCATTATCTACAGAAAGTACACCTTCTATCGTGTCAGTCTACTCTAAGTCAGTCTTGCATGTTACTGTACCATCCCATCTTCTCTACACATCCTTTGTCGTGCTTCATGTCAATGATGGGGGATTCATCATGACCCTCCTTCGACGGATTCATCCTTGTCGACTTCAACACCTCATCCGAGGATTGGATCTAGAAACCAACCAAGTACCTTGGCCCTGCATACCTCAATGGCAGGTTACCTCGCTTTCGACATGAGTTTACATCATTGACTCTTGATTGAAATATTTCATCTTGCATTCAACTTCAGCTCATTTATTCACGCTTGATGATATTTACTATCATACCTTGGGGATCATTGACATTAATGGTGATTTCCCTCGCACTTATTAACGGTATACATCAATGACCAGTAATCAAGTGGTTTCTACCATGTTCGATGTCAAGACATTTATAATCACATGGATAGATTCGTATCATTGTGGGTTTAGCTTGAAGACCCTGGGGAGTTATGTTTTACCCAGGTTGCGATGGAGACTGTATTGAGTCATGTCACACAGATCCACATTTGTATTGGTAGTGGTTGTGTTATCATCTCATCATGGATCTATGCTTGTGTCTAGTAGCCATGATTGTGTTCAGTCGGTCATTACTACCATGGATCTACAATGTATTGGTCAACAGCCATATTGTACATCATATGAGACTGTGTACTCAGAGTCATTTGTACTACAGTAGCATCCTTCGTCTGACGAGCCATTGCCATTCCTTCTGTCAAAGAATTTCACCTGTCCAATTTTCAACAGCTTCATGCTTTGGGGGGCATTCTGTTACCCCTAAAATATTACCATCATAAGACTCAGTGTATACATCCCTAAAGTTTCATTGACTAATTTATCATCCTGAAAGAGATATTAACCCATTCATACTAGGTTTTGAGAGGTCGTCGCAGGTTTCCCTCATGCAACCTGCGACGTCGCAGCTTTCCCTCTTGCAGGGTGCGACAATGTCCGTTAATGGACAAAAATAGCTCTTTCGATCCCATTCTCGAAACTAGCTGACATGGATCCCTATCCTTGACCTTTTGGGAGAGCTGGCACTCGGTTCCTAACCTCTTGGAAGGATCCCCTATCTCTCTCCTACCATATCTCAACCTACCCTATCCATACCCTATCCACTTGTCCTATATAAATGAAGTTGTATCCCACTCCAAAAGGAGGAAGTCTATAGTGTCTACATGCTGGTGAAATCATCTTAGAGATATCTTCTCATCCATTGAGAGACTCACACTTCCTTGGGAGAATATGGCATTGTCTTGGATGGAGAAGGATTACTTCGTTAAGCTCTGGTTGTAGCCATTCTCTTCTATGTACTTTCCCTATTTTTTACAGTAATATAAATGCTTTCCACCAATATTGTTGTGTTGATGATATTGTGTAGTTTACCTTCTTAACTGTTTACTTAGATCTGTTATTGTTTAGATGCTTTTTACTTGTTTGTCTTGTTTTGTGTATCTTGGCAGATCATGCAGCTTAGATCTGACGATTGCAAGGCGTGGAACAACATCTAGGATAAAGGGCTACAAATTTAAGGTAAGACATATAATAACTTGATCTTTAACTAGATCTAGGAAAGTGGTTTATAGTCTGTTCTATTTTTTCTAGGCTCACATTGAGTTAGGGAGATCCATCTCGCATCCGCTCGAGTGGATTGTCCGTCAAACAACATGATAACATGGAATTTGAATCAAGGTTTGGATGTCCATTAATAATCCAAATTTCCTCTTATAGTCGATCCCTTGGGTTAGGTTAACTAAATGGAACACTACTTTGCTCTCCATGTTATTAAGGGTGATCTCCAAAATATCAAAGTGGGAAACGTATTTCTTATAGTCTTTCAGCATACCAACTATCTATTGCGCACTTCGACATCTCACTTTGTTTTGTACACATATGCATCCTTTTTCTATTTTTCTAACTACACATTTCAACAATTATCTCATTGATCTTGATGACACTTTGTTGTTGACATCAATGGAAATATTGTTCTATATACTTCTTTAAACCGGCGTCAAGCTTCACATGCATTCCAATCCTATTTGACACCAATTACAAAATTAGCTCCAACAATCTTGTTCTATATACGTCTTCAAACTGGCTTCAAGCTTCACATGAATTCCACTCCTATTTAACATCAATGACAACATTAGGTTCAACAATCTCCCCCTTTGGCATTGATCTCAACACCAAGTAAATTCGATCTCCCCTGAGTATAAGAGCTCCCCTTGAGTGTAAACGTTGTTTTTACTGTCAATATCCCCCTCTGACACCAATGGAAATACTCTTCTCATTCTTATTATGCTACCCCTGTAATAATATGCTTGTTTTGATTCTACTCCCCCTTAGGCTATGCCTAGATTTTTATTGTTTCATATTTCCATTTTGTTTGTCTTTATTGTGTTCTACTCCTAATACTTTGCTACATGTGACCATCACAAGACTTCATGTTTCTACTTGAGAAGAGTCCACACAATCTTGATTGCTTCCCCTATAATGTGCCGCACATTATAATTCCCAATGATGACATCTATGCTTATTTCAAGACACTTCATCTTCAAGTTTGGGTTTATGCATCCACCAATTCTTCTTTACTTTCACCAAAAATATGCCTCAAATATATAATCATCCATTTGTTCAACAACCATTTATGTCAATGTATAGTTCTAGCGTCAACAAAACTGCTCCAATTCTCTATGTAAACCTTATTTCACTATTTTTTGTTTATTTTATGTGTTGTACACATGGTATTTCTTAGACATTGAACTTTATTTACCATGAAAGGAAATATTGATTTTGTCAACCTATCATAATGTTTCTCCGGCTCTTGATAGGTCGAATTGTTCAGCGGACTACCTCCCATGATTCAAATTTTTCATCAAATATTGTGACATATGCATGAATTGATCATTTAATCTCATTGGTACCCATTAGATGTCTCATGTAAGTTTGAAAACCCAACATTAATGTGGACAGAGAAGAAATTATCAATTTGTTTGTTCCCAAAATGAATGTGATTTTACTGTTGCATCTTTTCAACCTTTTCGGAGGCATGCAATCATAAATTATTTAAGCTCATTTATGAGTGATGATTAATTAGATTTAGAATTTTCATTTAAAATATGTTGAGTTCATATGACTCCTTCTAGTGCATTAGCTCCAACTTCAATTTTGCTCATCTCCAAATAGCATGTGATCATATTCTCTTAGTATTTCCATCACAATGTCTAATCTACTGTAGCAAGTTAATTATTTTGTAGCGAATCTTTCCATGGTAGTTCAATCACAGCAATAGAATTCATAGACCTCGGAAACAAATTGGAGAATTGGGCATCTCAAATGAAGGAGGATGACATCAGCGAATGATATACTCAGGCACTAGTTAAGCATAGGACTACAAAGGAAATTGCAGCTCTAAAGAATCAAACTGAACGGTTAGAGAGGCAACAAGAACATATTCTGTTTCTTTTGAAACAACTTCAAATGATACCTGACACTGCAAGTTTCGAAGAGTGACCTTCGCTAGATAGAGAATTATGCTTGTCTTTGAAGACTCCTAGATATTGACTTGAGCTTTGGCTATCAACAATGTATTCCCAAACATTGTTGTAGTTTTGACTTTTGCTTCGAATGTTAATGTTGTACATGATAAGGGAACAACAATTTTGTAGACCAATGACACTGATAGAATTTCTATTAGTGGACGATTTTGAATGTATGTACCTTGTTGACTTCTACGACAGTAGATTCTTTATATAAAATATAAAATTTGATTATTCAGTGGATGCGAATGAATCCATTCTTGTATGGAAGTCCTCAAATGTTATCTAGCTTTGACTTTTATTTCATCAACTTTATTCAACATATATTTTTTTGCTTGAATTCTTGATTTGTATATCGTGTTCCATTTGAACTCAAGGATCTTCACATGATATTCTAAAAATTAGCAAAATATGCAGCAATCTTTTGCTACTTCAAGACTACTATTATTAGTTTCATCGACACATGGATTTGAAGTTTTTCTTATCCAATAATTTTGAGATTTTTGCTCAAAACCATTACAAGTGTAGCATCTTATTGTATGACAATACAATGCAATATGTCCATAGTAATTACACCTCAAACAGTTTATTGTATTACTGGACTTTTCTTTCCAGTACTCGCGTACTCCAATTCTTTACGACCGAACTCATAACAAGAAAAACAATAACCATTAAATGAATTCCCATACCTGGTCTTTTGATCCTGCTCTGGTGACATATCTTTTCCCAAATTGTTTTGATATGAATATTTCACCTTTTGATGTTCCTTTTGACTTGTTCTTTCGTAGATTTGTTGGTTGACTAATTTAGAGCATATTCTTGATCTACTACTTTACCTTTTATTTTTGAAGAGGGATAACCTATCTCTTACTTCCAAATCAATGTCCATTTATCATCTTTGACTATTTCAATTGTGTTGTTGTAACCAAGACCATATTTGTCAGTAGGTGACCTTTGGCTATTTAGTATCTCATCCAAAATTGATGATTTGTTCTTGAAATTGAACTTAGCATCTACTTCCTTAGTATTCCTATGAACTATTCTATTTCCAATCTTATCTTGTGACATGTGTCTTCTTTCTCCATCAGTTGATTTTTCAAAACTTCCTCTATTATTTTGGCTTCCTCAAGTTCTGTTTTTAACCCAATGACCATTTCTCTTGTATTTTCCAAAACTTATGTGTTTTTATTGAGCTAGTCATTTGATTTTTGTATCTCTACTTCCTTTTTTAGATCATCAATTTATGTCTTCATATTCATGATTTATTCTTCTTTGGTTTGCAAGGCTTCATCACCTTAGAATTTCAAGTCAATCATGGCTTTGGTGACATGTTCATGCTTTTCTTATTCCTTTCTCTTAGATTCCTCGAACTGTTGTTATAATAACACATTTTTCCTTTGATATCTCTCCATATATTTTACTATGCACATAACTTTGATTTCAAGAATATCAAGGTCATCCCTTGAAACTTTGACATATGCATCATATTCTGATCCTTTAACTTAGTCTAATGCGACTATAACAACATTCTTAAGTTTTTTTATGTCCTATTCTTCATTTGTAACATAAAAATCAACCTCACTCTTTGAATCAGTGCAGTCTTAATATCTACGAGAGTACTTACCTTCTTCAACTATGTTTTCATCCTTGGATACTGCTTCTATTGTACCTGAACATTGAATTTGATCCTTACTAAGGTTGGATTCTATGTTGCTCAATTCGACATGGTAGAGATTCTCCATCTTGAGCCATATTTCTTTAGCAGATGCGCATTGTCCCATATTTTCTTTGATTTGAGCTAATAAACCATTGACGATAGTCTCCAATGCCATGTAGTCATTTTTCCTTGCTTCGCTTTTTGCTAGATTCTTTGATTGGTTCCTTTAAGGAATATATTTACATGCAATTGCTTCACAAATACCAGATCCTCTTGACTTCATATATCCTTTCATTCTTTCCCTCCAATATGAATAATCCGTCCCATCAAAGAATGGAACTTCATTTGTAGAAAATATTATTTCCCCATCCATTGTGTGTTCAAGGATTTCCCTTTAGTTGTTAGTTGTTATGAACGAAACTGACTGTGATACCAATTGTTGAACACACCAAGGCACTAATAGGGGGGTGAATCAATGTCTCACATTATCAAATTTATTTTCTCTGGTAAAGAACTATTTTTAAGAGGGTAACATTAATGTTGCAATATGTATACAATAAGCATCACAAACAAGAGACACAAAAGATATGTATTTAAATATCTGATAATTGACAAGTACATCAGTTTGTAGAAGACACCAATCTTTGGGGTTCTCAACACCAAGCGAGGTATGAGAAATCCAATCCTTGATGAAATACCTATATTGAATACATATTCTAACCTGTCATGAGGAATCCAATCCTCGATGCAATACCTAGCTTGCAGACAAGATCCTACTTGCCAACTAGAGACACTAATATCCAATGAAGGACACCAATCATGATTGGTAGGAAAAAATTTTCTTTATATTTCCTTCAACTACACCTAAAGAGTATGTTTTATTATTGCAACCGCTCCTTCTTACTGGTTTCCTTAATCTGTAAATCCTCCATCCACGGTGTGATTGAATCCACGATTCTATCTACACATTCCAACTTGCCGAATGTTTCATTATGCATTGTGTGATTCAACTAGAAGCTACTCTTTTCTCTCCATTCTACCATTCATCTTCGTGTTCACCTGAGATACTGTTCTTGAGTCTCCATCATCATGACACCATTTTGTTCAATCTGAAATATTATTATTTTATTGCATTGTATCTATCTCGATCTGGTATCAAGTTCCTTCTTTAACCCTGAATATTATTCTTTCATTGAACTGAATCATTTTCAGTATGTCACCTTGTCACTTCATTTTATTCACGTTTCCCTAGCAAGTATACCCCAGATCAATATTCTAATACGTGTCCTTAACTAACTCCATAATCACAATCTTAGAGTCTTATCCACATCCTATATCATCTCACAACATATTTCCACACTTAAATATGCTTCAATCTTTGTTTATTTATATTGATTTTGATATCAAATCACTTTTCCTTTAAACATGGTTTTCTTAAGTGGACCACCCCTCGGGGCTTATCTTTGTCGGAGACACACCATATTTATTCGTTCATGATTAAGTTTTCCCATATAATTTCTTCATGGTTAAGTTTTCCTAAACAACTAACTTGATCTAACCCAATAATTCATTATCCACTTTTATCTGCGCAGACTTCTTGATCTTTTGTCGGTGTGCTACCTTCTATCTTCACAATGTCATTTGTATTGTTGTTTAAGTATTCTACATTTTTCCTTGAAGTGATTTTATAGTCAATATGATCTCTTATTGTTGATGACTTCATCATTTCATTAGTACTTCAATTTTTTACTATGCATTTCAATACTTTACCAA
Organism: Larix kaempferi; assembly: GCA_027924585.1. Classification (NCBI taxonomy): domain Eukaryota; kingdom Viridiplantae; phylum Streptophyta; class Pinopsida; order Pinales; family Pinaceae; genus Larix; species Larix kaempferi. The sequence goes on along the minus strand of BSBM01000962.1, from coordinate 4,139,375 downwards.
CTGCAAACTTTGGCAATCCACACACTACAAACTTCATCATTTCATGCACTGGGAACTTCAACATTCCACCAACTTGTGCATTTCGACATTTTACCAGATGTGCACTTCGAAATTCCACATGCTGTGAACTCTATTACTGAAAACTTTGACATTTCCGAGGCTTCAATTTCTTTGTTAGCTTCACTGTCGGCTTTCAATATGCATTTGAAATTTGCATGCTTATGTATGCATCTACATCCTTTAATATTCTGACTATGGTATTTCAACATACCAACTATATGTTGTGCACCTCAACATCTCACTTGATTGTGTACACATCTGCGTCATTTTCGTGTTTTTCTAACTACGCATTTAAAAAATTAACTCATTGTTCTTGATGTCACACTGTTGTTGACATTAATGGAAATATTATTCTATATACTTGTTCAAACTAGATTCAAGCATCACATGCATTCTAATCCTATTTGACACCAATGACAATATTAGGTCCAACGGTCTTGTTCTATATACTTCTTCGAACTGGCTTCGAACTTCACATGCATTCCAAACCTATATGACATCAATGAAAACATTAGGTCCAACAAATATTTGTTCCTTGTCACGCCCTTTTACATTATCAATGGTTTCTCAAGTCTTCATGGATCAAATTTTCAAATTACATGACATGGCCACTTCAATTGTCTTTGATTGGGACCCTACCTTGAAAAGAAAATTTTGCCAAGGAGTTATTTAAATTTCAAGGTACTCAATTGGAAATAAGCATAGCCTATCACCCACAAACTAATGTCCAAACTAAAGCGGTCAATAAGTGTTTGGAAAGTTAGTTGCAATTCTTTGCTTAAGGAAGGCCGCATCACTAGACACAATGCATTTCTCTTACAGAATGGTGGTATAATACCGATTATCATGGTGCTACCAAAATGACACGGTATGAAATAGTATATGGCCAAATAACCTTAACTATGATTTCATATTTACTAGGCACTTCTAGGGTCCCAACAATGGATAATACCCTTTGAATTAGAGAAGCTATTCTCTGCACACTTAAGGAAAATTTGGATATGGATCAAAATAGAATGAAACAACAACCAAATTAGCATCACTCCAAGTGCTCATTTTCAAAAATGGATCATGTGTTTCTCTAGCTTCAACATTATAAACAAACATCCCTCAAAAATCACCCCAATTCATTGGACCAGTGGGTTACTAGTTTTTTGTACCTGACCACTCCAAGATTCACCTGATATTTCATGTATCATGCCTCAAAAAGGTGGTTCGATACAATTGTAAAGTGAAAACCATGTTCCAAGAACTTGGTGAGGAAGGTTAATCCATTTGGATCTAGTCAAAAGCAGTATTAGGAACCAGGGAATGATCCCTAATTGTGCAAGCATACAATCAAAGAAGTGTTGATCTAGTGGAAATATATGGAACCCAAATATTCCATCTAGGAACCTGAAGGTATTATATAACAATTTTGTCATATTTAGCATTGAGCATAATGATGCTTTTGAAGGGGGAGAGCATGTTAGAGTCCCATCCTAACTCCCTACCTTAGTAGTTAGTCATATTATGTAAGGGATAACCTCTAAATAATGTCGACTAGTTGGTAGTAGAATATTAATGTAAAAAGGGTTTGTCTATTAATTAAGTCCCACTAGTTAGTTGGTACTCATTAATTATTGACCAGGTCAAGTATTTAGGGTTTTGGGATATTGAAATCCTATTTAAACAGCTAAGAGAATATGGATTGTTTTGTTAAGAATTATTGTAACATGTCTCTCCTCTAATGAAAGGTAATCCAACATCAAGGGACATTTTAGCATTGCTTTCCAAAGTGATTATCATAATACAAGATCTATTTATACAACAATTATTATGTAGTATAATCTTGTGTTGCATGCATTGTTTATCTATGTGTATAGTTCTATTCCTCTAATTTGTAGGGTTAAGACCACCACAGATTCTAGATCATCCAAAACCCTAATACTAATTGGGAATCAACGCATACAAAAACCCTAACCCTAACCCTAAACAACTATCATGCATGTTTAATATCAGGTTTCTATGAAAGTAAGGGGTTCCATTATGGTAACATCGCATTACAAATTCATAGTTTACTAGAGCAAGGGAGTGAGATATTGGATCATTATAAAGGAAGTAAGAGAACCTACATTATCCGTATAGGCCACGGTGTCAATGTAAACTCCATATTGAGTTCACATTTTATTTTTTTATATTTATATTTCATCGCTGAGCAAAAAAGAGTGACTCATAGTCCTCATCTTCTAACTAGGTTTTCCCATATTGAGTTTCCTAGGGTACATATTGTGTTCATTATGTGGTTTTTTTTTCTTCTGTTATTTCAATATTAGCTTATATTAGTGTAAGTTTAGCACTAATATAGTAATATTAAATATTAATTTTAAGTAGAAAACTACATAACAAAGAGTTTGTAGAAACTTGTCGGATCTATTGGGAAGAGCTATTCCAGTGGAATATCCATAGTATTTTATAGATCATATTAGTATTAGATCAATTTTATTTGGGCCTTTTACGGGAAATTGTAGGATCATTTCAAAGCTATAAGCACAATTCCTTGACATCTCTTGCAACATGGAAATCGTTGTGGGATCTATATAGAGAAAGATCATACCTTTTGAGTATTTTGATGTGTCTCTAACTTGGAAGCTAGCTCAAATAGGAAATTTGGAGACAAAGTACAATCTAAAAAGGAGACAAAGAAAGAGAAATTAAGTTCTAGCAAAATATCTCCCGAGTATCTATTCAACGTGGAATAAAAAGTGGGCATCAAACCCTATCATGGTGAGATTTGTGATTTTAAGTTGAATAAAACGTTGCAATAGTTAGAAGTATATTTCAATGTTCATAACATAAGACAATCGAAAATGATGTCATTTTCCCAATTAAAGTTAGAGGGCCATGCCCAAATTTGGAAGGAAAACCACATGGAGACACTTAGGCTAGATGGTAATATCCCAATAACCAAGTGGGAGGTTTTTAAAACACTCATTAATCTTTAGTTCTACCTTATAGCTAATACTTCCTATAAAATTAAGGGAAGAATTTCTATGGGGACACCACCAATTTCAAAGGAAATTAGAATCAATAAGATGTGATTATTATTAAAAAATTAATAATTAAAATTAACAACTTTCATTTTTAAAATATAATTATAGGAATAAAGAACTAGCATGTGATCATGAAATGTGTTTAATAAATAAAATAGGTAGCTTTCATTTTTTAGATCTAATTATATAAGCAAATTATATATATTTTTAATTTTAAAAAAGTGTGTTTTCCATCAATTTAGAATTTGATATCCTTAATCGATATTCACAACTACAGTTGGTTTCATTTATATATTTAATATAATTGAAGAAATAAATACAATAATTTTTTATGTAATCAACAATTTGATTGTTTTTTAGAAGTGAATCATTTTACTACTCATCGATGCTAAAAAAACACATACATTCCCCTTACACATCAAATTTTGATAAAAATACTTCAAAAAAATCATCTTTGGATTGTGTATGTGAGTTGTCAATTAGAAACATGTGTATACTATTGTTACCCTTTAGCAAGATGTGTACATCTCTCAATAAATAAATAAATAAATAAAAGTATGAATCTATGTGTGGTTAGGTTGGTTGAAATTCATTCTAGTCCATATAGACTCAGTTATACTAGAATCAACTCTCTAAACCACCTTTCTCAAAGTATAAAGACAAGTCTCAAAATGCAGGAAAAGGATCATATGCCAATGAAGTAATTGCATGCAAGAGGAATTGAATCAAAGTTGCCTCAAGGTTTTTATAACATCCTTCCCCTCAATTTCCATGTTGTGTTCTCCTTTATTTATAGAGTAAGTGAGGGATAATTCTATTTGGTCTCTTTTATTCCTAGTTCAAGGAATATTTTGGAAGAAGATGTATCCATGGCATGGGCACGGAGAATCCATATTGGTGACAGAGACACCTCACTAAAGATTCAGGTATATCATTCTTATGTAGTTGTCAGTCTTGATTAATATATGATATCACTCTTCTTTCCATTCCCCAAAACATTTATATGCATGATATGATTTGTCTACATATGATGTATTGTGGACTGAATTGATATTGATCTATGCAAATCAATTTACTCAATTTATCCAAGAATTCAATTATTGTTTTTTATTGTTAATTCTGAATAGTCAAAGGCATTTGAGAAGGGCCTTTGGTTGTCTTGTGTGCAGGTAAATAAGAGTTCTAGGATTGATCAGAAGATAATCCATGGAGCCATATGCTTACAAAGTTTTCAACCATCAGGATCGAGGTGAGTGCATCTTTCTATCTATTTGAGTTCAATTTTGGTTGACTAAGTAGCAATTTAGAGTAGGATATTCCCTTGATCTGTTAATAGCTTGAAACCTTGCTATTAGGTGATCTTTTTACCGCAACTGAAATGGAAAATCCATTGTAGAAAGTAACTCATTGAGTGATTCCTTGTAGGGATAATGTTTTTCCTTTAGTTCAAAAATATTTTTTATTGGTAATTTCCATATCCTAAACTTTTTGCAAGATCAAAATTCACTAGTGTCAGGAAGAGTTTGATTTTTCTTAATCTCTTCCTAACACTAGTGAATTTTGATCTAGCAAAAAGTTCAGGGTATGGAAAATACCAACAAAAGCTATTTTTGAACTAAAGGAAAAAACATGAACCATATGAAATTTGCCATATGTTGCTTTCTTTTTGAACAATAACATATGTACACACCTTTATTTTTGCACAGTAGCTTGTGTACATGCCTTTCTTTATGCATAGTAGCATACATACATGTTTTTATTCTCTATAGGTCACGTATATACACAAACTTATGTATAGAAACCCATGTACAGTCTTTATGCACTAAAACTTAGTATAATTTTTAGGTACATACGTTGTTTTTTTTTAACAACTATAAAAAGGATATGTGCATTTCCTCCATTAAAGTCACATACATACACAACTTTCCTTCAGCAAGATCGTGTATATGTATTTGTTGGAAAAAAGGTTAAAAATTTTGCAAAATGTTTTTTTTGTTTATGGATTTTTAGGTTTATCATATCTAGTGGGGATCTAGGTCTTCTCTTATTTTTAATCCTTAAAAATCATCATTTAGTGTGTTTTTCATTATTCCCTAAATGAAGAAAGAAAAAATGAATATTACTTAAAATCATAGTTTTATTCTAGTTCATTTAGGAATGCTTAGTTATTTTCATGCCCTTGGGCATGTTTTCATATAAAGGAAAAGATTAGATTCTTTTGATTAGCATTTTCTCAATAAAATCATAAATAATTGCTTGATTTGATTAAAGTAATTTCCTTATAAAGTTGTATATTGCTTAGGTTTCGAAAGGTTCTACATGGTCCCTTTTATTTATGTAAGTTGTTTATGGTCGAGTATCTATTTCAAATTCTTAAGTGGTATTCTCCATTTGCAAGTGGTATATTTGGTATATATTACAGTTGAAAACATAAATGTTTTCACACTTCCATATCCCTCTGATTAATAATAGCCATTAAAAGTAACACAACTAAAACAAACTAGAAGTCTTGTTTTTCTTTGTTAGAAAACTAACATTAGTCTAGGTTCTAGGGCCTTGGTTGTAGGTTTGTAGAGTAAATTATGAAAGGTCGTGTAAAATGAAAATAGGATCTTATTAGTTGAGTGAAAAAATTCATTACTAGCAAGAATTACTTCCTAGGAAAGCACATCTAACACATGTGTCAATCATGAGGTTAAGCTAGGTGTTTGTGAGAGATGATCCCCTCTCCTCCCATTTAGTGGAATTTTGCATGTATATTGGTTTCGATTGGATTGAAAATACCTTGGGGTGACACCAATTCATCAAAAGATTTGGGTCTAGGACTTGTGTCCTACTTTCGATTCCCATATGTAATATTTTGACCCATGATTGTTCTACCCAGCTACCGATTGTGAAGTTGTGTCCTTAGTTGTTTTTCCTTGGTATCACCCAGGTGATTGCAAGTGGGAAATTCTTTCAATACCTAATATAGATGTATATCATCCACCACATCTTCCTTCGAGGGTTCCCATATTCAGGAGGGTACTTGCACCTTGGTTGATTTTTGCATGAGGGTTATTGCAACTGTCTCTCACACATTTATTGGATGGAATTGGGACCTAATAATTCTAGGATAACTTTCGAAAGGCCCATTTTCATATGTTCATTGATTGAAATCAGGAATTAACTACCCTGGTTTCATTTATGGAAGAGTGAGTTTACTTCGTTGTATCTTATATATTTTCTTATATGGCGTGTTGATTGTAATTTTACAACCCCTTAAAAGGCCTTAGAGATTTCCTTTTTGAATTGGAATATATGGTTAAAGTTCCTAAGAAAACTAACCAAAGGAAACTTGTGCAAGGGGATCCTTGTGGTTTTCCATTCATTGGATACATTGGTGCTCCCTTGATGGCCACCTTGAATCCTCCTGGATTCACCCTAGGGATGTTTCTTTGGTTTTTTTCCACTTTAGATGTCCTGAATACTCCTAATGCCTCTCAAGTAGAAATTGTTTAAGAGGATTAAAAATCTTTTCCCTTTCATAGGTGACATGTTTTCCTCCTACTTCTACATCATGTGGTGAATGTCTAAATACTAGTAACCAATAGTATAAAAGGAATAGAAATATGAATATTAAGAATAAGATGCAAACGAAAGGGGTCTTTCCACCAACCACTACATGTCATGTTGGTGGCAATTCCTCATCCAATGTAATTCATGCTAGGGGAAAGTTACCAGTCACAACAATTCATACTAGAGACAAGTTGCCAATCAATGGAAGTCATACTGGAGACAAGAAACCAACCAGCTTCTACGTTCATGCTCATCTTCTTGGGACTCAGTCTCTCCAGTTGACGAGATGATTTATCTAATGGGGGAATTGGAGCTTGTTCTCCACCTTGTTGGTCCAAGTGAATGTTCTAATATGTGTTCTCTCTTGTTTGACATCCTTCCCTCAAATGAAGCTCTCCTAGAGGCTATGGTAGAGTCTAATATTTCTTCAAATGTTTACATCCTTTCCAAATATCATATCCCTAGATTGGACCTAGTTGCAATTAAATACAACCCCAATTTTCCTTTTGAGTATGATCTTATTATTTGTGGATCTTCAGACATTGGAATTTTTTAACATCTGGTCTCCACTATTGAGTTGCAAGATGATTTTCATGATGAGTCCAATTCTTTTAATAGATTTTTAGACTCTTGCAGTGATAAGTATTTTCCCATAGGCTCTATTAATGCTTACAACTTCAATCTTCCTCATGAGTTTGATCTTATCGATTATAGGTACTCATGCCTTGGTGCTCTTGATTGGTAGACTCTACCTTGGTAATGAATATTTTTTATGACATTGAAGTTTAAAATACCCCTATCAAAGTAACCCATATTAGACCTTTATTTAAAAAAAATAGATATAATCGTGGTATTATTGTTTCTTGGATAAAGGATTCTATGTTGGATTAATGGTTTCTTAGGGATCATGCTATACACATTGTTCAATATGGTATGTTATTTTTGGAAACATGCATATAGGTATACACATCCTCTCTATTATGATGCATTTAAACATGTTTCCACCCAAATGTTCCATAGGGTGGAACCTATTGGATATTGGTGCATCAGCCTTGTCTATCTACATTTTTCACCAATTCGAGAGAAGATCCTACCTAACATGGGACACTGTATTCAATGCCCTCTTTCCATTTTGGTTCCCATGTTGAATTTTTTTTCATAGGACTGGGAGCCTTTTAGTTCTACCATGATTTTGAGAAGAAGTCGCATGCCTCGTTTCCTCATCTATTTTCGTCCATTCCCTATAAGGATCCCATTTTTCTTCATTATGCGTTTTCCTTTTCTCACTACTACTTACATAGCTATGCCTAATGCTTCATTGTATATTTTGTATTGCCATTGCATTCATTATGTTTCTCATCACTTGCACCCATTGCATTTGCATTTTGGACTGTATCCTCGGAAGAAACATGCTCACGAGTTTCCACCTCTTTCCCAACACCCTTTTTTCATTTTGTTTTGCATAGGTCTATTCCATGCACTTGAAGAATAGTTGAATGCCTTATGACACTCAGTTATTCCATTGTACTATTCCATTCTTTTATTCCTTTTTAGGCTTTATAATATGAAAAAGGCGCAAAAGTTTAAATATTTATAAAAAGAGAGATGGGGGGAAGAATTATGTTCTCATATGAACGTCCTAAGTAGCATAGTCATGTTGCCTTTGAAAAAAACACTTATGTTGTGTATATGCTCGCAATTCGGTGGTAGTATTATATATAGGATCTGAACCATGATTTGAGTCTAGAACTCCTACGATTAGTTATTCTTCCAACCACTATAGAGTAGTCTTCATGGCCTCATGAATTGTTGAATTTATATCATTATTCTACCAATGGTTCCTCGTTGCTTCTCAAGTCACATAATGTGTCATTTTTTTTTCAAAGGAAGTCTTAACTTGAGTTGGCCACTCCTCAAATTCCCTAACTTTACATGTCGACCTCACCTATTGTCTGGTTTCTTCTCATTGTCATCTCATCTAGTGTTCAGACTTATGCTAGTATAGAAATTCCCCATTGACTTCTCACTGGCAGTGGAAGGTCACTTCTTATCAACTACAACACATTAATTTAAGAGGATGAAATAGATCCATTAGCACCTTGGCTTTGTTTTCATCATCGACAGGTAACCTTGCACTCAATAGATCACAACACATCATTGGTTGTTGATTGAGTGGTTACCCATTATGTTGAATGATAAGACCTCTATTCACATTTTTGGATCCATATTGTACTTGGGGTTCCATTTTCATCATTGGTGGAATTCCTTGCCGCTGTCAATAGTTTTCATTATTGATTTTTAATCAAAGGGAATCTTTTATGTGCTATTTGCATCTAGTGCATGCAATAGGTGTACTTGTTTCCATATTGCTACCAAACTTTGTCTGAGACCTTCTCCCAAAAAAATCATTTCCCGGTATCTTGTTGTGTTGGTTGATTGGGGATGCCTTGGTGACTCCCTTCCAACTGACTACTTCCCATCGACATCATCTCATCTTGCTCTAGGAATGGGGTTAAGAAATTTTTAGTACGTTGGGACTTGTAGTCATCAATGGCAGGTTTTCTCACTATTGACATTGTGAATTCATCAATGTCCCTCGATTTATAGATTCTACAAGTGTTTGATGTTAATTCATCTATTCACACTTGTTAGGATGTACTAAGTACCTTGACTCCCATTATCATATTTTTGTGGCCATGATTCAACATTTCCACTCATATTATTGATATTACATCGACCTATAGTGTATTTGATTTGGTGGCCATGTTCTTTTTCACCTAAGCATGGGTATGCCCACCTCGAGAAGATAGTGTCTTGATCCTTGGTTTCTAGTTGTAAGTAATCCTCTTGATCCAATATTGGTGAATCCTACTCAGATCAATTGATCAATATCCTAATTGATTTATAATTAATTTTGGTCGTTTGATTCTCCTATGGAATTATATATTAGGGGGAATCTATTATAGAATTGTATTACTCATTGATGCTAAAATAACCCTACATTCACATTACACATCAAATTGTGAGAAAAATCCTTCAAAAAAATCACCTAATAACTAGGGTTCTGCTTATTAACAGATCAAGGGATGAACCTAATCTAAATTCCTACTTATTCAACCAAAACTAAACTCAAAGAGATAGAAAGATGCACTCACCTAGATCCTAATGGTTGAAAACTTCATAAGTAGATGGAACCAAGGCTTACCTTCTGATCAATCCTATAACTCTCAGGTAGGTACTCATGATACAACCAAAAAACCTTCTCAAATTCCTTTGAATATTGTAAAGTAATAATAATCTAACAATAATTGAATTCTTGGCTCAACTAAGTAAATTGATTTGCGTAGATCAATATCAATTCAATCCACAAAAAAAAAAAAATAGAAAAAACATATCATGCGTAGAAACATTTTTGGGGGACGGAAAGAAGAGTGATCTCATATATTAATCAGTATTAAACTACATAAGAAATATATACCTAAATCTTCAACGAGATGTATTTATCACCAATCTAGATTTTTCATGCTTGGGCCACAGATAGATATTCTTACACAATCTTCCTCAAACTAAGAATAAAGGGGATCAAATAGGATTATCCCCACTTACTCTGGGGAGAAAATATAACTCAATATGTATTGGAAACTAAGGAGAATGATGCTATAAAAACCCTAAGGAAACTCTGATTTAATTCCTCTAGCATGCAATTAATTCATAATTTGGCATATGGCCTCTTTCCTTCATTTTGATACTTGTATTTATACTTCGAGATATGTAGTTTAGGGAGTTGATTCTGGTATAACTAAGTCTTTTGTTTACCAAAATGACTTTCAACCATCCTCACCACACATGGAATCATATGTGTTTCTATTATTTTCAAATTTTGAGTTAACTGACAACTCACATACACAAGCCAAAAATGATTCTTTTGAAGGATTTTTCTCACACTTTGATGCGTAAGGGGAATGTAGGGGTTTTTTAGCATTAGTGAATAATAAAATGTTATAATAGATTCCCCAAATGAATGAGTTCATTGGAGAATAAAAATGGCCAAAATGCGTTATAAATCAACTAGGATCTTGTTTAGTGGAATTGAGTAGGATTCACAAGACTGTATTGGAAGGGATACCTACAACTGAAAAAAAAGGATCAAAATGCTCTCTTCATAAGGTGGGAATATCCATGCTCAAGTGAAAAATAACATGGCCTCCAAATCAAATATAATGTGGATCCATGCAATATGAATAGAAAAGTTGAATCATGTCCATGAAAATATATGCAGTGGATCCATGTCACAACTAGATCATATCCATGAATAGATACACACTGGATCTATTTATCAGTATATAAAATAGGATAACAACTAGAACTAAGTTTAGGTTGAATCTATATGTGGTACCAATGTTATATGAGGCATGGTATGATCTCGTGCAAATCAGGAAATATAAAATGTGAGTATGTTATTGGGGCCTAGGGTGATGAGATGATTTTTTTGAACACTTGTAGAACCTATCAATTAGGGTACACTTATGGATTGCCCATGTCAATAGTGAGAAAATATACCACCAATGACTGAAAGTCCCAAGGTACTAAAAATCTCTAAACCTTATTCCCTAAGAAAGATGAGCTAGTCTTGATGGGAAGAGATTTGTTGGAAGGGAGGCATTAAGGCATACCCCATCATCTAACATGAGTAGATCTTAGTAAATGACTTGTTATTGTAATGGTCTCAGACAAATTTTGTAGGATTGACATATCAGCAAGTGCATCTCTTGCATGCACCAAATGTGAATAGCACACGAAAGAGATCCTCTGAGAAACAACCAATGATGAAATATATTGACAAAGGTGAGGACTTTCAAATAAAAAATAAAAAATTGTGAATAAAGGTATTTTAGTTGAACATAATAGGAAGCCACTCAATCAACAACCAATGATGTGTTGTCATTTGTTGAGTGCAAGGTTACCTATGAATGATGAAAATAGGGCTAGGTTGCTAGAAATCTAGGGAAAATCCTCAGGGAAATATGTTGTAGTCTATGAGAAGTGAAACGCTAGTAAGAATTCAATGGGGACTTTCTACACTAGCATGATTCCAAACACTAAATGCGATGATACTGAAAACAACTTGACAATAGTTAGGGAAACTGAGGAATGGATAACTCAAACTAAGCTTTCCTTTGAAAAAAAGCATGACACATTATCTGACTTGAGTAACGTCGATGATGACCCATAGATAGAACAATGATATAAGTTTAACAAAGCATGTGGCACTGATGACTGCTCCATAGTGGATGGAAGAGTAACAAGCAGGAGAAGTTTTTGGACTCAAATTATGGGTTAGCTTGTAAGCCTAGTATTAACACCCAATTTGTGGATACAAACATGGAATAAGTGCTTCATTCAAAAGTGACATGGTTATGTTGCTCAGGATGTTCATATGTGATCGAAATTCTTCCCCCCTCTCTCTTTCTTATAAATATTTAATTTTTTTGGTCTTTTTCATATTATAAAGCCTGAAAAGGAATAAAAAAATGTTATATTACAATGGAATAAATGAATGTTGCAAGGAATGCAACTATGCTCCAAGTGCATATAATAGACCTATGCAAAACAAAATTCAAAAAGGGTGTTGGGTAAGAAGTGGACACTCATCAACATGTTTCTTCTAAGGATATAGTCTAGAGTGCAAATGCAATAGATACAACTAACGAAAAACATAATGGATTCAATGGAAGTATGAAATATGCAACGAATAAATAGGCATAACTTTGCAAGTAACAGTGAACAAAGAAAATACGCAATGAATAAAAATGGGAGCCTTATAGGGAATGGTTAAAAATATATGAGAAAGAGAGGTATGCAGCTTCTTCTCAGAGTCATGGTAAAACTAAAAAGGCTCTCGATCCTATGAGAAAAAATTAGCATATGAACCAATATAGATAGAGGGTGTTGACTATGGTGTCCCATTTTAGCTAGGATATTTTTTCGAACTAGTGCAAAATGCAAATAGAGAAGGATGACACACCAATATCCAATAGGTTTGATCCTATGGAAAATTCAAGTGTAAATATGTTAAAATGTATCATAACAGAGGGGAGTCCTAAATCTATATGCAAGTTTCTTAAAATACCATACTATATCGAGCAATGAGAAAAGAATGATCCCTAAGCAACCTTGAATCTAGCTTAAAATCCTATATCAAGAAAAAACATCCCCATGATCATATCTAAAAACTCTAGAATGAAAGATCTAATACGGGTCACTTTTGTAGGGGTATTTTAAAATTCAACGTCTTCAACAATATTTATTACCAAGGTATATTCTACTAGTGAATACTCAAGAGTGCCAGTTGTTGTGAGGAAAACTATCCTATGACTAGGGTGAGGTCACCAACATACTAGGGTTGCTAAGAAAAACATCTAGGTTTGTGTAGAGATCAAAGGAGGCAATGCAGTCAAACAAAACAAGATTAGGAGTTCAAAAAATGATGCACCTTATTTATGTAGGTTGATCCAATATTTTGTTTCTCCTTAGCTTTGCTCCAAAAATTTGGCTTCTTAATCCAATAAGCTACAAAAACACGACAATACCTTCCTCAAAATATTTTGACCACAACAAAAAAATTAAAAGATTGAAAATAAAACAAGAATATAATCATATAAATCTATTCTCAATATAATATATTAATCATTATACCAATAATATCATAAACTCAGAAATATGGAAGAAAAGGATGTCAATTCCTCATTGATAACAGAAAACAAGTACAATATTACCTTATAACTATAATGGCACATTTTGAAACCTTGAATCTGGATCTCCTTGCTTCTCTTCTCCAACACACCAAATCAATCTCTAGGCCTACCAAATATATGGCAACATATACAAATGGCTAAAGGGGATGGAAACAACATTATTCTTCTAGCATAACCTTGCTTGTGGGAAAAAAGGTGCTCCTCATGGCCTTGCCACCATATTTTTATGCTAAATGTGGATAGGTAGGCTCGAATGAGGAGAGGTTGCAACTAGTGCGTAGTTAACAAAACCACTCCAACTACCACAATTTCGATTTTTTTTGGGGGGGGGGATTTTGTTGAGAAAAATGTTGGTAACCAAGAGGAAACATGAGCTTAATATGCACTTTAGACAAAAGCAAGGTTCATTTTCAACATTTTGTTGAAAACGTTGGTGGAACACATACCACCAATGTGTAACATATAGGTTGGTTGACCACAAACAATTTTTTTGTGTTAACACTCAGTTGTGAATTTCATTTGTGCTAGAGAATCAGTGAATGATCATGGCCAAGATATCTAACCCCAAATCTAGGATCTTCCATCCATATTGTCCTTTTTGTGATCAACAACTGTAATCTTGTCACGAACTAAGAAGTGTCGATTTGGGATATAACATATGCCCCTAATGTATGAGACGGGAGGGGAATATGATGGTTGAAATACATTATAAACATATTGGTGTGTGAAGTCAAGAAAACCAGAAAATACAAGACTCTCGGTCTCAATGAAGCACCTGGAACAGTAAAAGGATGTCAGACAATCTTAACCCTGGGTTAATGTTCAAGATACTAGAACATGATCTCCCGAAAGATACAATGATGATCCAATATACATGTATAGTTGATGAAGGTATCATGGACATGAAAATACAAAGTGGATCCATGATAAATAAATGGATCATGGCCACAACACAACAAATTGGATCCATGTCCAACAAATGATCATAGCCACAGGAATACAAAGTGGATCTATGTCTCATCGAGATCCAAATGTAATGTGGTTCCATCTTGCGCAACTCTGGAAATAACAAAATATGATGATGTTACTATAGGCCTAAGTTCTTCAATCCAAAATGCCTAGAGTTACGTGTCCTAACCGTGTGAATAAATGAGATGAATTGGAACATGGAGGAAAAAATTTGATTACTGACCAATGATGTAAACCGTTAACAAATGCGAGGAAATCCATCGATAATGAAAATGGGTCATGTTAGTCCCAAAGGTAGACTAGGTTGAAATAGTGTATTCCCAGGCATGATGAGAGCTCAAATTTGAAATATATTAGAGCTATGTCTATTGTAAAGTGTGCTTTGATCTTATTCTTGATCTCCTTATAGTAACAAAGGGTTATGAACAAATTTTTTGCAGATGTAAAGATAACTTGTAGAGGGAATGCACAAACATAACAGAACATATGGGAAAAATGAAGGTGAATTTGATAGATGAAATGCTTGAGTGTGTTCAAGAATCGCTTTCAAATCAAATTTCTTAAATCAAAAGCTGACATGAACGTACTAAGCCATAGAGAGAGGAATTCAGTAATTCTTTATACGACTGGGAATCATACGTGAGTTCTTCTGTATATTATTCACATGAAACAAGACATTTATGGGTGCAATAAGAGAAGGAAAATCCATACACTTATTGAATCGACATAAAGGGATATAAAGCTACAACAGAGGAAAACATATGCTTGGAATATCTATCAGAAAATTCATCATTCAATCAAAAAATCATCAATGACACTTAATTGGAATCAAATCTTGCTGCATCAATCTATTATCATCTCATGACTCTTCTCATACATACATAAGAAGTATAACAGTGGGGCTACTAACATAGGAACAACTTCTCTATATGCTTATGTATCTTTAATCTCAGCAAAAAAATATATTATAGGGAATAAAGGTTCATCGACTCTACAACATAGACAAAGTACCTCTATTCTAAAATTGCCAGCCTATATTTCATGACTTGGATTACATTATATAACCTTTCAATCTAACTGAAAGTAGTTAGACTTGATTTGACTTGTAACAAGAAATAGTAATAGAATTTTGACTTGTTACTTTAAAAAAAAATGATTTTACATTTAACTTTTCATAAAGCTTGTCCTCGATTCTTCTTCTTACTCGTCCCCTTTATTTTTCCTTTGTTTGGTGACATGTGCTCTCTCACATATACTTGTGTTGGAACAAATGGATGGCGAGTTGTTTCCCTTGGTTACTGCATTTGTGGCATAGTAGGAATATTTATTTGTCTAGGTGGTGGCATAAAGGCCAAATTAGTAGGGTAACCCATGGTTCCTTCTGGATGAGTTGAGTGTTGATGGCTGCTTGAAGAGGCACTTGCTATACTAGAAGTTTATCCTAGAGTCTGCTGCTTTGATGGTGTTATTGAAGGTGCATATTGTGCTATTGTATGCCATTATCTGGCTATTGACATCCTGTGAGATTTCAAATCATCTAGTGAAATTTCTGCATCTATATTTTTGGCATAGGATACATGGTCTTTCTCTTTGAAGATTCTCTTCAAATTTATCCATATATGAAATTGAGGTTTTATCCTTTCAATAAATTGATCTCCTGAGATACCCCTTCCAGCTGCTCCATTGAAGGTATTTCATTCATTTCCTGCTCCAGGTTCTTTCTAAATTCATCTCTAGATAACATCTCTCCATTCCCATCCCATGGATGGGGTAATCCTAGCTTGATCACTTTGTCAAACAATCCTTTAAAATTTCCAATATTAGAATCAAGCATCTGCATGTTGATCTATGATCTTTTCAATGGGACTTGCTTGAATATCATTTTCTTTTAACTTGGAGATTGCATTTATGCTTGGTATCTACAATATTTGCAATTCAGTATTGCTCATGCCATTCAAATAATCTATGACTTGTTCTTCCATTCTTAGCATTTATCCTAGCTCTTTTTGCATCTTCTTTGTATCTTCTTTAATGGCTTTGAAGGTACCAATTTCTTCTTGAGCTACTTCAAATATACTGCATTCATCTATTATCAACTGATTTATTTTGTCCCATAAAGTGATATTAGTTCTTCTGATTAGATATTTTTCTTCTACATCAATCTCTAAACTAGATACTTTTCTCTTGAGGTCATCCATTTTATTCTTTAGTTCATGGATTTCATCCTGTTGCTTTGATATGTACCCCTCCATCTCAACTATTCTTTCATCATTTTGGGTCACCTAAGCTTCCAATTTTGTGATCCTATCATCTTTGTCAGTGTTTTGGCTTGGGGTGTCTTCCTCCATATTGTCCACATCTACTACTTCCACCTATGCATCATGTTCTTGAGGTAATGTTGCTTCAATTGGTGGTTTTCTATGGGAAATATAAGGTGAACCCTAGATGTTTTGCACTGCTAATATAGTAGTATTTTGCATCTTCAATGATGCAATTTGCATTTTAAGCTCATCAATCTCATCTATTATGTCATCTTCCAATTTATTAAGTTATATCATGTTGGCATATATATTTTCATTTTCCTCTTGAGCTTCTCTCAACTCTAGAGTTTGAACTTGCTCCACAATTGGGATTTTTAACTGTCTTTTCAATATTTCTATTTCATTGTCTTTATCCTTTATGACAACTAAAACATGAGAAATGTCACCAGGATTGGCATTTAATGCCATAATATTTTTTTCTAGAATCTTGATGGTTACTTGTGTGGCTCTAACTAATATTTTATCTTCCTTCCAAATATAATCAAATCCTTTGAGATTTTCCCTTATTTTTATTTATGTCTTTCCTGATTTATCCACTTCATGGCATATCATCTCACTTGTCTACCTATATAAGTCTACTTTATTCATCTTTCCAAGTTTGTTGAAGTCAATTTTATATTCATCAACTCTGAAATCATTTAAACTGGCAGGACTTGAAACTATGGGATGCATTATTGACCATCTCAATATATCATTCTTGTTGTCTGCAACTTTAATCAATATCTTGCTTGACCCCCCTATTTGTTGTTTAGATTCATATTCCAACTTCTCATTTCTTTCTCTTAAGTTATGATATTTAGTTTGCAGATCCATCTATACTGGAAGAAATCCTACTAATGGATATTTAGAGGGTGCTATTTGAAGCATCCTTGGCTCTATAAAGGTCAAAGAAGGGTAGTGAGAAAAACCAACTACTAACCCTGCCCCTTTGTGAGAAGAGGGTGGTATACTTTCTAGTATTTCTTGTGGAATTTTTATTTCCTTCTCCTCTTCGGATTTTCCTTCCCCTGTTCTGGCCCTCTTTGAGGATTGACCTTGGTCACCCTCATCTATTTCCATGTCTGCAAGCATTTCTTCTTCTCCTCTTTTCTGAACAACCTATTTTTCCTTCTCCTTTTCCTTCTCCAAGCGCTTATGTACTTATTTGACCTCTTCCATAATTTCAAGATTTGCAATGTTCTACCAGTCTAGCCTTGGGATTGGCTCGTATGCGGAGTTATCGTTGTCCACTCTTTTCTTGGAAATAATCCCATGGGGATCATAGGAAAATTATTCTATCTTCCTCAAGTTTAGTTGGACCAAGTACTCCTCTAGGTGTTGAGCTGCTTTCAGTCCCCTCAATTGAAATGGGCCTATCTCTTGAGTCACATTGAAGGTTTTGTGATGTCCGTAGTGTCTAAATTTCCTTTCATCCACCTTGAATCTATGCATAGCATATTCCATAGAAAAAAATCTAGTTGTTAGGAAGGAAGGTAATTGATAGGGTTCCTCTTAAAATACATAGACCCTTATCACAGTGTATTCCTAAAAAAGAAACAAGTCCCTTATTCAGGTCTTAGGTGTGAATTGGTGCAATTTATGATTATCAGGAAACATCCTCAGAGGAGTACCATTTAGGATGGTATATGATATGTTCATAAATTTGTTTATGAACTCTGTGTAGTTGGAATTATAAAATGTCCTTATAAACAAATCACTCCACTTGAATACTAGGAGGGGATTTCCACTTTCATCTACCATATTCAAATCCAAGCACTTGAAATATTTGAAGTTTTGGAACACAAACATATAGAACAAGTAGTATGGGTATCTAAAAAGAGCTATAACATGGAACTCTTCCAACTGTTCTTGAATAATTCAGATGAGATAGCCACAAAGGTCATACTTAGGATAAGTATTGGTCGACATAGGAGTTAGGATCAACAAGAAGCCTAGGGTTACTTCATCTATTTGCTTGTCATTTTCATAGCCAAATATTATGCAAATTAGGGATAAATCTCTTTTCGAATAGTTGGAAAATACTGCTAACTCATAAGGTGGGGATACATCAGGAATGGCAATCCCCTTTTCCCAGATTTTGTCTAAAGAATGGATTGTGGTTGGAAGGTATAAGACTCTTGTACGATTGTGATAAAGCAACTTCATTTATAGGTTGCATCTTCTATAATTCAAGAAGCCCAAATATTTTTTGCATGTTGGGAACATCTATACTACACGGGACAATGGTTAGATTTGAAGACATGATGACACATTTTCTTGGGGAATACTACTGTGAGCACTAGGTGATGAATTCAAGGAAATATACTAAACTAGGACACACCACTTAAGCAAGGTTTGAGTCCCATAGATGAAATGGATCTTCGTTTTTTCTTTCTAGTGTCTCGGCTTTATGTAGGGTTAATATTAAGTCATATCTAGTCACAATGGTATTGAAGACATTAGCTTGTTTATCAATTTTATGCTCATCACCTGCAAACAAGGTTTTGGATGAATTTGTCTTGGAGGATCGAGTCATGATAACATTAATTGAGAAGTAGGCCTGAATGGTTTGGTCTCCTAATTCTCGTTGGACTCAATGGGTATAGGTGAGAGCTTAATTATGTATCTCTAATTAAGAAATTGATCAGGTGAGGAAATGGTGTTTGAAATAACTGGTAGATAGGAGGCTATGGTGGCTTTGTTGCAAAGGCTATTCTAAAATGTCGGGATTCTCTAGGCTTGCTCTGATTCTTTCAAATGAATGGTAGGAAAATAACGGGCATAAGGTGTTTTGATCAAATTCAAAATCCAAAAGGAAATAGATCTTTTGCAATAAATGACCTTGACACCCAAAATAAATGAGGTCATTCAGGGTTTGGCCCATCTTCGATGGACACATGTCAGGATTTAAGTGGATTGGCATGTCGCCGATGTGGGTCCTTCAGCTAGATAGTGATTTTATTAGATACCAGCGTGGTTTTGGAAAACCACAACTCCCGACAGGCTAGGTAGTTTTAGAAAACTTTATGTCGAGGAGTTTCCAATCATAAAGCGCCACATGTACTCTTTTTTCATATCTAACTCTTCGACGAGCACAATTAAATATCATGCAAATCATTGAGGATAAATTAATATCAGCCGTAGATTTGGCACTCTTCTCTCTTGATTAGCATAGGCCCCATATTTAATATTTATAAAAATTTTGGGGGAGCTATTAATATTGGCCTTATATATGGCGCTCCTCTATCAGATTAGCTTGGGCCCACCTTTATTTTCCACATATATTTTGGGAGCACTGTCACTTATGATCGAAGATTAGTGACTTGATCGACTATGTTTCACTGCTTTCTTCTAAGTGCTTGGTTCCTAGCTCTCAGTCCTTAGCGCGCCAAATGGCTAAGCCACTTTCCTTTGAATTCACTACTCATAACATTATTTAAAGCCCTTTTCAAACCCCAAAGATCCCTTTGTAAAAAAATTGTACTAACAGGTACCTAGTACATTCTAATAGGTGTGAATAGATCTTCTTGAATTCTAACACTTGAAGAATCCATCGAGTAAGAGACATTGATGTATTCCCATAACTTGATAGCAAGGAAAATTTTCATTGATGACTGCAATTCCCAAGGTACTACTGAAGTCTCTAAACCTAATTCCTAGAGAAAAATGAGTTGCATTCAATGGGAAAATGTTCATTGGAAGGGAGGCGTTAAGGCATACTTCATCATCCAACATGAGGAACAATCAAGGACTATTTTGATTTGGAGTTGAATTGAGTACATGATGAAACATAATGACACCGGGGAGTGGCCAACAAATGAAATCAAGGTCACTACAAAATGGTTGAAACAGGTAATATCCTTGAATAATAAGCGTAACACAATAGTGAATTAGGCAGGTTTGTACACAAAGGGACTGACTTTGTAAATCTATGATATAATAGACACCAACATATCCTCCATATGATTGGAAGAGTAACCAACCAGAGGAGTAACATCTATGAGATCATCCTTATCCTAAGACAAAAACTAGAACCCAAATTGTTTGAGAGACTCTAAACATGTGTTTTTTTCAAGGACATATTACTTGGTGTCATTATATTGAAAAACATTTGAGATCCTCCCCTTCCCTTTCTCTTTTTAGGTACCTTTTATTTTTTAATGAACTTGAAAACAATAAAAGTGTGCTCGATAAGATCTTCTTCATATGATTAACAAGTACAAAAAAGTAAACTCAACACTTTATTCGTTTTTTAACGAGCTAGAAGAAAAGATAGAAAGATGCTCAATAAGGTACTGATCTATATATTTTATATCGAGCCCAGATATTTTCATGCTCGCCTATTATTTCAGTTTTTGATACTCCTTAAAAGATATAAAGATGCTCAATAAGATACTGATCTTTGATTTTATATCGAGCCCAAATATGTTCATGCTCGCCAATGTTTTCAATTTTAAAGAGACTGGAAAACTGAAACAATAACTCTATACACCATCACGTGGATTTTATATCGTGCCCGAGTTGGTAAATGCTCATCGGTGTTTTCATATTTAAAGAGTCCAGAAAAATTTACAATAACTCTATAGTATACTTTTTCATAAATTTATCTTTACCATCCGAAAAAGTGTAAAATGATATGGGAAATAACTCTTCTAGCCATAATAGACTAGAGTATACCCTTTTGTACATAAAGCAAACAATGCGGAAAAGGTATAAACTTATATTGTATGGATGTACCTTCAATTTATTTAATGAGTTTGAAGTGAACAATCTAACTCGACCACCTTTTCAATTTTTAAAGAGTCTGAAAAGAGCTTAAAGAGTACTCTATAAGAGTGGGATCCTTTTAGGGATGGACAGAATGATGATAAATAAAATATGAGGTTTCTTCTCATTTAGTCACAACAAAACTATCAAGGCTCCCTAATCTATCCCAATGCAACATGAGCACCAAAATGGAAAAATAAGTGCTAACTATGGTGACCCATGTGAGGTAGGCCCTATCCATGGAGGAACAACGACGATACTTTATAATAAGAAGGCTAATCATTCCATGAAAAGGAAAGTCCTAAAGTGTAACATATGGTAAGGTAAAAATACAAAATTTAGAATGGACATGACCTAACCTGTATTCCAGATAGAATTACAAACCTTTTAATCTGGATCATTGTTGGCTTATCATATGCTGACCTAGAGGATTTTCAATAAAGACCCTGGTTCTTTGCGGTTTCCCCTTGACCAACAAAACCCCTTCGCACCGGCCCTTTTGGAAACAACCTGCGAGCAAGTTGAGGTCTCACCCGAGGTGTATCTATGGGGTACTGTAGAATCAGGTTTCCACAGTAGGTGATGATTTTTTTAGTCTGACCTACTGCGCAACGTGACACGGGATGTGTGCTACGGGGAAAGACTGGGCGGCGACAGACGACACTGCGGTCCACACCTCTGAATTCTACTTCCACAGAATTTCTTTGTGACTACGGCCGATGCAGTTCACACTAAGACTTGAAATACTTGCAATTAACTAGAGTACTAAAGTTATTAACACTCAATCATTCATTCATTCACTTAGGGTGTTCGCTGCTCAAGCATGTGCCACAGAGACAGTCCAACTACCATGCATTCTCCCTACTGCGTAATGTGAAAGTTCTTAAACAATATCTAACACTTAGCCGAATAACTGATTCATTATTGCTTCATAAGTAGGGTCCAAACATTCACCATTCATCTATTCATGTAGAAATCAACATTTATTTCCATATTCTCCTGATGGCAAATACATATAAAAGTCCTATCATAACGGTATGCAAGGGAAAATTCAGATATTCATTCACAGGAAGCAGATAAATGCACAATACACAACATAATCACATTGCACAGTATTTAATGTGGTTCACTTGCCCGAGTGGGAAGCTACGCCCACAAGAACTATTGTTATATATATCTTTTGGGAAGGGCACAACAGTTCTTAGTCTGCACACTCAGCTGCAGACTCTTTTCTCTCTCAGATAGGTCTCTACGCACTTAGCTGCAGAGCCTTTACAATATCTTTACTCAAAAATATTTTACAATGCTCTGTACTAAACTTCTAACAACAACAACCCTTTCCCATACAAAAATGCCTCCTTTTATAGATCATGACCATAGGTCATCTCTTTACAATGCTAAAGGTCGAAACCCTTAGGGTTTCCAAAACTGCTACGATTTCTCTAAACCAAACTGCTGGCCTATGGTAGCGAGTGCTCCATCATGGCGGTCCTCCATGCCTTCATCCTATCGCTATCGGCCTTTCTGTTGTGTGCATGCCAACAGATCACTTTCCTCGAGTCGCTCTTCCTCTAACGGCCTCGTACAGCTGGCTCAACTCCCAGTCGCTTTTATCAAGTTGTTCTTCCTCTAACGACCTCGTACACCTAGTCGCCGCTCAGCCTCCCTGGAGCATCTTTTCCAAAAATAGACCGCCGACGGTCTACCCGGTACCCGAGCCTGTCCTCCATCCAGCACTTTGCTTTGCCGGCTCCACGTGGATTGGTCACTTCGCAGCACTAATTCCTCACAACACTGATCTTCGTAGCACCCTTCGAAGTACTGCCAAAATTTGGTTGCTGCGCGCAACTTCACAGCATCCCGAACACTTGCACAAAATTGTATTTTTGTTGAGCTGTGCTCAGTTCTGCAGCTAAAACTCCTTCTGTTATCAAAATTTTCCCCAAATTGGGCTAGGCCCAATATGCCCCTAACACTTACATGTGGCTTATTCCTGAGCCACCTTCAACTTCTGCCTTTTTTATCTGCTCCGCGACCTACGGAGCTAGCTTTGCCGCGAATTCATTGAATGTGCCGACCAACTGCTCCATTGTTTCCTTTGTACCATGCTGGACTTGCCTAACTGTGTCGAGCATCTCCATAGTTATTTCTTGTCCAATATGTCCTTCCACATTCTCCTGGTTCTCACGCAGGTCCTTGAGTTTGTTTTCAATCTGTTGCGATATTGCAATGGCATCCTGCAATAGTGGTTGGGACTGATTGTCCATCGCATTCTCTTTCTCCCTTAATGCTTGTACCTCCTTTTTCAAGTTGGTTATTTCCCTGTATTTCGAAAGCCTATCTCTGGCTGGAAGGGCCTTGACTTCTATATCCAGCTTCTCCAGTGCGGCCTACTTTTCTTTGACTGTGGTGTTTACTTGCAGTAGCCCTGGATCCTCTTCGAGGGCAGTGAATGCCTTCAAAGTTGTAGTCAATAAATATTGGCAATTAGCCACGTCCATTGCAATATTCCATGCTGTGGCCTTTATTGCTTTCTCCCTTAACTGCTACTCAATTAATGGTGTCTCCGTATTGATTTTTGCCTTCAGGGAGGTAATATCAGCCTCATGAAGAATCTCCTTGTCCAGTATTTTTGTCTTCCGAGATTTTACTATATCTCCCATTATGAGAACAGTGTCCGCAGGATCGCTCTAGGGTTGGAAATCTTCAATGTCATCTGTGACAGAAGTAATAGTGGCCTCCAATTGTAGCCTCCGGTCCTGTTCATTGTGTAGTTTCATATCTGTGCGCGAGCTAGACTCCTCAAGCTTCCTATTTGTGGCTTGCATCTTCGCTTGGGACTTCATCGAATCAATGGTCCTTTCATGCATTTTGTCTACAACCTGCAAGTGCAAAAAGTGAAAGCCAAGTAACGGAATCTTGGGCAGGTCGAGCTCTACCCTTTCGACACCCTTTGTATCCAAAATCACTTGTTCTGACATTGGCAGTGTTATGCTCATTGGGTCCAGATGAACGAGCCGAGTCTTCGCTGGCAGCGTCATGGCTAGCTGCGGTGGTGTCTGCTGCGAGGTTTCTCTTGACCTCCCTTCCGATTTTATGTCGTGCATCAAAGGTAGCATTTTCTAGACATCGTCCATATTCTGCATGAGTCCTTGCAGTGCGAGCCAATTCTTTTGTAGGTCATCCTGTATGGCCTTGTCCTTTTTCTCTTTGTCTGTCATCAGCTCTTCCATCTGTTCTATGAATTTTTCGGCAATCATGTCGAAATCTTCCTCATTAAGCACTGTTTCTGACTGACCCTTGGTTGCTTTCATCTTCTTCCGTGCCTTTGGCTTTGGCGGGCTTTCAGGTTCTTTTCTTTTTCCTTTTCCCTCAATGATTGGGCATGGCCACAGAATTGGTTCATCTTCTTCTAAATCGGTCGCAACATCCATGACCTCGACACGGAACTCAGTCGGCTAGTCCTTCATGAGGATGTTGATGTTTTCCTCGTACATATGGTAATTACCCGGATACCATTCCGGATTCTTCGTGTTTTCTTTGGGTGAAATAAAAATACAATGCATGTCAACATGAAAATCGACAATGCAAATGTATTTTGACATTACCTGCTTTGTAATGTGCGATGTACGGGTGATCACCTCGCGCAGTTGGGTGTCATACTGGTAGAAGACTTCAGCTGTCATGTGTTGCTGCTCCGCCTTCAAATTTTCCCAAAGGTTGGCATATTGAACTCCTCTGGGATCATTGGTGTCTACAATTATGCCGACATAGTCCTTCAGCTCCTTCCATCCGACAAAGGCGATCAGGATAATCAACCATGTGAAGTGGAATTGACCTCCATTCACTTGGGTGTCATTGAGTTCATCCAGGAACTCATTGAGAAGGTACTAGCACCAATTGAACTCGGTTCCTTCAACCACTGCAGCACCGAGTAGTACTGCGCCCGCAGGCACCTCTAGAGGCCTAGTTGTTCTTAGGATTTTTCCAGCCAACAACTGTGTAATAAACTTTGTCGCTCTATCTTCGATTTCTTCTGTCAGAAAACCTATTTTTCCTTTCACCAATGCTTGGATTTTCTTCATCTTCGCGACAGCTTCTTTTTCCTTACTCTTCCCTTGGAAGAACTGCTTGGGGTCCTTGTCGCGCTTACTGAGTCCTGTGACATGGTGGATTAAGTCGATGGTCAAATCAACATTTCTATCTAGCCACAGGTATCCCTGATGGATTCGCGCCATCAAAGTGTGAACCACTACATTGACTTCTACTGAGCGATCAAAATGGGGTAATCTCAGTAGGTTCAGCAATCCTGACTGGACTACTGGTGTCAGCCAGCTTTCAGCGACCAAGTTAAGTATGCCTTTAGCATCTTTCTTCCAGCACATATACTAGTCATGCTGGAAGTGTGGGAACTTGGGATCATGGGGTTCTTCCTTCTGCACTCCCAGGAGGTCATATTTTTCCCACTTACATTCTGGGATCTTTCCTAGCAAGTTCTGGGAAACGTCTACGTGCTTTGAGATTGGTGACAAGGGGATTTGATAGCAGGCATTCTTGACCAGTTTATAGACTGGGGCATCCAGCGCTCGTGGTAATATGTACTCTAGTGTAAGCTTTAAAGGTATCTCCTTCTGAAATACTCGTGACTGTGGCACCGCCGAAATTGGCCTCGAGTTCTTTGTTCGTGGCCTGACTGTATCTTTCCCCCTATCTTGCATTTCTGGTTTGTGTCTAGGTGACCTTCGAGATTCCTAACCTAGTTCCAATGTAACCTTCTTGGCAGGGGTTTTCATTAATCCTTCAATCCCTCCGTGCTAAAAGACTCTGACCGCTTCTTGGATTGTAAGCTCTTCTTCTCTGTACGACCACTCGGACATTCAGTGGCGAGAGTAGGCAAATATTTCAAATATGTTACTAATGATTGCTAACACAGAAGTGAGCGCATGAGAATTCTAATTGTTTGGTAATGCCTGCGAGTCCTTATGCGGCATTACTTATAGGCACAGGTGAGTCCTCCCATGCCTTCCAATGGCTAGATGAGCATTAAATGTGGCATCCGTTGGCCAAATTGAGCAGATCCTTCAGTCCCTTTCTTCGTCAGCATGTTCAGAATGGCTATCTTTGTGTTAACTGCTCAAGCGGTTGTTGGCAATGGTCTTATGACGGCTATTTTTCTCACGGCCAGTGTAACGGCTATTTTTGTGAGAGTTGCGCGGAGTTGCGCAGCAGGCCATCTCTGATCTTGCGCAGTTACTTCGTAGTGTCGATGTTTCATCTGCGCGGCTCCCTTTTTTTTTGTGTAGCTTCAGCAGTGCTGTGCATGACATACATTGTCCTACTTATCATACATGTACAGACTCCTTTTCATTTCTAGTGTCCAATTTCAACTGTACTTGACACTTAGAAATTTCTCCCTCTGTTTATCATTCAGAATTCTGTGAAGCAGGACTATCGTGGTACAGCTTTAGTCTAATCCCGTTTATCAAACTTGGTAAAGTATCGCCAACTAAGGTGGCTAACTGGACTGCACTAGTGTTAGTAACATGTATCATAGTATATGGACCAAGCCAATGCATCTTAAATTTACTAGGAAACTTCTTGAATTTGCTATTTTACAAGAGAACTAGGTCACCTACCTGAAAGGACTTGTTCTTTATATGGCAATCATGCCATGCTTTCTCGCGGTCTTTTTTCACTTGTTGGTGAAAGCCTGCGATGAAGCGATCTTCCTCCAATCCAACCAAGTGTAACAATCTTTCTTCTAGCGCTGCGCGATTTGCCATCCCTGTAAATGCAGCGATTCTCAAGCTAGGGACATGTTGATGGCTCATTGGTGCAGGGTAAGTGCAAGGTGTTGGAATGGGTTCCCAAGGCACACAACAGGGGATGAAAACCTAGACAAAGGTTTTGAAAGACCCTATGCAAAGGAAATTCTATCCTCGAGCTGTTTGGTGTGGTAATCACCCACGGATATTTCGCCTCCACTGGCACTCTATGAGTAAAAGTTTTGATCTCAAAAGATCAGTTTTCCTATAACGAAAAACAAAGTATGAAAGCTAGTTACCAAAATCTAACTTAACCTAACTAAGGAAAGAACCTATTCTAAGTCATATCTAGCCTAAAATGAAGAAGTTGATGTTGTGCAGATCAGATTTGAAGTGTGATGAACAAGTAGTAAGTTCCTTGAACAGAAATGTCTTTGGATTCTTCACTTGTTAATTTAAAGTATTATCAGTTAATGAAAATTAAGTGACAATTATTTAAAGTGTTTAAGCCTTTCCAAATATCTGATCTGTAATCATTGTGTTAATTGAAAAATTAACATTTGATTATACATATTTATTTGCATCGAATCATTTGCATAAATATAAAAGTGAAAACGTTCAATTAAAGAAATTTAATAGAACAATTTTGAGCATAATCCAGGCATACAGAGAAATCAATATGAGAGATCTTATGCATTAATGAATATTTTGCAAAAGATTGAACACATAATCGATGACAAATTTGAAACATTAACTCAGCAATTCCCAAACAAATTTGAAGAACAATAGGAGATGAATTAAAAGATAACTTTCTTGAATAGAGAAGTCTTGTACAAAAATTACATTGACTCTGATAGACAGAGTATCTTCAGTCCAATCTCCTGCTGAATTGCAATTCCAAAATTCCCAAACCTTTACTAAGGGAAACATTCCTTCTTATATACTAAATTTACATAAGAGTTCCAAAAGGAGAAATTCTACAAAATAGGGATTACAAAATCGGATCTAACCATCGATCCAAGAAATCTTGCTAGTTTTAAGCTTAAAAGATCTTCCGCCACCTTTCACATAAGAAAGACTTGTTCTTTAATCAGATAAGGTCTTGCAGCACCATAAAAATTCAATCACAGATTGTTCACTATCATCGACAGGTGGTGTGGCTTGTAGAGCATCCCCTGTAGGAAATTCGGGGTCGGGGAATCCACTATCAAAAACAGAGAAATCCATTAGAGGATTTACTTCGGGAACAGTAGCCGACACATCAGGTTCTTCATTAATTATAAATTCATGTATAACATCAGTATCGATATCAATTGATTCCTCCAGAATTTCCTTCCTTTGCTCTTCGGGGTTTTGCATGTAGGCAGACAAAGTTTCGAAGTCTTATTCACTGCTACCGCTGCTAAGATCATGAACACCATCATAAAATGGTGGTGACAACATTTCTTGATACAACAAGGGGTAGAGTTCTTCATTTTCAACCTCAACATTAGAAAATTCACTATCTGCATGAATATTACTCATTCTGAATGAGTCTTGGATAGTAGGACGCAAAAAACACCACACAGAGTCTTACATCTTCCAGAAGGCAAGGGATGAACTGGACATTTCATGTTAATTGCTATTTAAAGGCCAACAAGGAGGTCAATGATAATTGGGCGGGGCAATCTGCAATGATTAAACTTATCCAGTCAATTCATTGTAATTACTTCAAATGTAATGAAAAGAGCCGAGGTATGTGCCAGTCGGATCAAAGCTTGTGCAGAGTACGAGTTAAATTACTACTCGCATGATTTTGAATTTCCTTTACGATCACATTGTTACAATCAATCTTCCATCAATAATTATGACTAGTAATTAATAACGGAGACGAAAGTTAGGGTGATAAAGTTTATTTACAAAAAGTCTTGACTAAAAGTTCCAATACACGGGCTATCAATTCTTCGCACGTAACAAATCCGATCAATCTAACCCAACTTCCACGATAATGATAAAAGATTTCAGGTCGAGAATACGTGAAAAGAAATGATCATTAAGAGGTGGAACAAAAACGACAAGATGTCAAAGCTCGAGTCCAGACATGGCGTTCGTCCAACATGAAGTAACTGATAGACTTGTATTAGTGTCTGCTGTCATGAATTACACAGAAAAATGATAATTTGGCAGAACCAGCTTTAAAAAGACAAAATGGAAAATCCTGACTTAACTGATTACCCAAAATCAGCATGATCGTGAGACCATAACAGACAGACGATTGAGATTAACCAGAGTAGGATGCGGAATTGGGTTCAAGTATTTTCATGAAGTTCTTATTCAAATATACCGCAAGCCGAAACCCGAAGGTACGGATTTGCAGGTTGCGGGTATGCAAAATGGAAGTAAAAAAAAAAGGACTTTTTGAAAGCCGAAAACCCACTATGCGGGTGACGGGCTTCGGAATGTTAAACGATGAAGCGGAATAACCATCCTAAAAGCCGCATCCTAAAATTACGGGTTGCGGATTTCGGGAGTACACACCAAATAAACAAAAAAACCACAATCCCGAAAGCCGAATGCTGCCATTGCGGGGTTCGAGTTTTGAGGTAATTATTTCTCAATCTTATTACAGAATGATTCCGCAACCCACAGCCATCGGGTTGCGGGTTTTGGAATTACCAAAACCAAAACTTAGAAAAACAGTCCCGCAACCCGCACCTATCGGGTTGTAGGTTTCGGGTTCTCCAAATGTCGGGTTTCGGGATGATGATATAGTCAACAAAATACTCAAAATTTTGGATCTTTTCAGACCGAAACACTTTGGAAGAAATAATCAAACCCTTACAAACAAGCAGACCAAAAGCATGAGTGAATAATTTTAGAGGTAAAATCAAAATCTAAAATTTTCAAAATGACTCACCCAAACACCTTAGCATTTATTAAAATTGGGGCTCCCATGCTTAGCTAAGCATGGGATCTGTTGTGGCTACAACAAATGGCAATTGGCTGGGAAGAACCAGTTATATCTGCAATCCAATCCATCTAAAGACAACATGTCAATCAACCGATTTCTTGAAACTCAATTCAAAGAAGATACTCAAAAGATGACAGCCAACAAACAATGAACATGAAAATGGATAGATCTCAACAATGACCATTTTAAAGATAACAGTCATCCGATAAGGAGATTTAGAGAGTAATACCAAATCTTTACCATGATGTAATCATTGAAAACCAGCTTGTGTTGAACCTAGGCATAGTCTTAGAAATGCTCATGGATATCCTAATTATAGATCCCCTTGGTTTATTAATTATATGTATATTCAGTGATCCTCTATGGATTATATATATACTCCTTTATATTTTCTTTGTCTTTTCTTTCTCTCTTTATTTATTTATTTTTTATTTTTTTTATACATAGAACCTTGTTGATACAAGACCACTGTACTGACTTGGTGATCATGAAATAGTACCATTCACAGGCCTGATCCGGAAACTAGTCAAGCTAGCTCTATGACGAGACTCCTTGTCTTCTGGTTGTAAGACCAAAAGAAATTATCATGGCTTGGTGACCACATAGTGATAATTCCAATCCAAGGTCAAAGCCATGATCATAGCAGGGCTGGCTTGTGATAAGACCCCCCTGTTCTTGTATACAACAAAAATCCCATAATGAAAGACAAAGCAATTTCTTTCGGCATAGGCTATAAGGCATTACCATGGCTTGGTGACCATATAGTGATAATGTTACTCACCAGTGCTTTGCAGATCATGAATGGACCGACCTGTAATAAGATCTTCCACCTTCCAACAGAACTAAAAGTCATCTTTCAAGTGTGGTGACTTGAGGTGAAGATGGCATTCCACTTTGAACACCTACGAACCTAATGGGCTGGCCTGATAACAAGACCACCCACCTTGTAACTTATAATTTTAAACAAAATTGATATTCAAAGTGATTGTAAAAGGATCCATGAGCAATCGAAACTGGTCAGGTTATTATGATATGATGGTCAACCATGAAACACTAGATAGAGAAATGATGACCATCCTCCGTACCTCAATTACACAAATAAAGCATGGTGAAAGATAATGATCAAAGTGAAAAGTATCGAAAGGCATTGCACTTATTTGACTGTTTATTCTTCAGAGCAAATTCTAATCAAAAGCCAGAAAGTAAGATTGATAATGATGCTGAAACTTTAGAAGCAATTGTTGCTAAGAAAAGTGATCATAAGTCATTACCACAAGTGTGAAGCCTTATTAATGAAAACCAAAACAAAACAAGAAAACCAATCAAAATGTCAATACAATAAAACGAATGATTGAAAACAAACCACACCTATGTACAAGTGCACCAAATTGTTCAAACAAAATACTTTTTGAGAAGAGACACATTCATTGGGAAGGTGTCTACAACTCCCTATAGCGTCTGTAATCGAACAGTCCTGGGACCAATCTTTTCTGTAATAATGAAAGGTCCTATCCAAAGGCGCTGAAACTTGGTGTACCAGGTCACCAACCGAAAATTCCCTGTCAGATGAAGATTTTTCATCAAACCATCTCTTCACCATCTGTTGATGATAATACAACTTGTTCTTGGTTATTTCCCTGTCCTCCTCTAACTTCAAGAGGGTGTCAATTCTTTGCTGGAGGGGAGAAGAATCATCTTCTTGGATAGACTGGGCCAATTGTAGCAAAGGAATGGTAATATTAGTGGGAAGGATGGCTTCTTTTCCATAAACCAAATAGTAGGGATAATTTGCAATTGCTGCTTTTGGGGTAATTCGATCTTCCCATAATGCATTATACAACTGTGTGTGCCAATCTCTGTGATGAGAAGCCACAGTCTTCTTGAGAATGTTTATCAATTTTTTGTTCGATGACTCAGCCAAACCATTACCTTGAGGATAATAATTGGTAGAAAACTTAAGCTTAATCCCCATCTCAAAGGCATATTCAGTTATATCGATTGAATAGAAGTAGGATGCATTATCGAAAACTAAGTACTCTGGAGCGCCAAAGCGTGTGACGATCTGACTGTCAAGGAAAGAGATTACTTGGGCAGCGTTACATTGTTTAAGAGGAGCTACCTCCACCCATCTAGTGAAATAGTCTGTGGCTGTGAGGATATACTTATGTTGGAGGGATGAAGGAGGGTTTATAGGCTCGACAAAATCCAGTCCCCATTGTTGGAATGGAAACTCAATTGTGAATGGTTGAAGAGGAAATGGAGGTTTCTTAAACTTGCCTGTGCATTTTTGGCATGGTTCACACCTCCTTACATAAGCGTAAGCATCTTTAAACAACGTGGGCCAATAATATCCAGCCCTGAGAATCTTATGTGCTGTAGTCTCACCTGAAAAATGGCCTCCAGCAGGACCTACATTAAATTGAAACAGAATGTCATTAGTTTCACATTTTTCCAAGCATCTAAGAAATACTCCATCATAATTTTTCCTAAAATGAACTTGATCAATGAATGGATAAAGAGCAGATTTCAATCTCAAAGCCCTTGTTTTCTTAAAATCAAGAGTTTCAGGAGCAAACCCATGGTTAAAAAAAAATCCGATATCGTCGTACCATTCCGATGTCGGGGCATCCATAACGTTAACAACACTTGGGGGAATTTCTTCCTCGTGATCCCATTCGGACTGCTGTTGTGCGGGGTCATTGGATTGCATAGTAAGAAGACAAATGCCTTGGCCTTTTACAATTTTAGTCGGTCTGATATCAAGATCATATTCTTGTAGTGCGGTCATCCAATGGGCCCTCTTTTCCCCCAATTCTTTCTGGATGAGGACATTTCTAATAGCAGAATATGGAACAATGACTTTGGTTCGAGACTTCAGCAAGTAGGGTCTGTAATGTTTGTTGGATTTATAGACTGCATAGGCTTGCTTATCGATCTGCTAGTATTTAAGCTCTGCACCTTTGAATTTTGAGCTCATAAAAGAGATCGGGATCTCTACATCATTATCATGCTTTTGCATTAAGACAGCTGCATAAGAAAAGTCAGTAGCAAAAGTATAAAGAATGAAATCCTTATCAAAATCTGGGGACATGAGAGCAGGAGCTTCTACAATGGCCTTTCGAATTCAGATAAATGCATCTCTCTATTCCTGCGCCCAAGTAAACTGCACATCTTTCTTGACCAAAAGTTGTAGTGGTTTAACAATCTGGGCAAAATTTGGTACAAATCTACGTACAAAATTAATCTTACCTAAGAAGGATTGCATTGCTTTGTGCGAGCCTGATAAACCAATCTTTGAAATAGCCTCTATATGTTCAGGATCGATAATCATACCTTCTTTCGAAATAATGAAGCCCAAAAGCTTTCCTTCTGTTACTGCAAAAATAGATTTCTTCAGGTTGAGAGAAATACCGAATTTCCTGCAGCGATCAAAAACTTGTTTCAAAGAAAACACATGTTCATGTTGTTTTTTAGAGTAAACAGTGATATTGTCAAGGTAAACTACGACAGAATTATGCATTAACCCTCGAAAATCTATATCCATAGCTCTCTGAAAAGTAGCTCCTGCATTGATCATCCCGAAAGGCATCCGTCTGTAGGCAAAAGTACCCCACGGGTTCCTGAAAGTTGTTTTCAATTGATCGTCTGGGGCAACCATAACTTGGTTATACCCCGAAAAACCATCTAGGAGGGAAAACATCTCTGACCCGACTACCCTTTGAAGAATCTGCTCCACTAGTGGAATAGGATAGTTGTCTTTCTCGGAAGCCCGATTTAGGTTTCTAAAGTCGACACACAGTCAAATTTCCCTGCTTTTCTTATGGATAGGTACTAAGTTAGCAATCCATTGAGTGTGCATGACCGGAAAGATAATTCGAGCAGTGAGCAGCTTCTCCAACTCCTTTTTTACAGAAGGCTCTAAACTGGGGTGCATCTTCTGCAACTTTTTTTGAAATGGCTTAACCTCTGGTTTCATGGGTATATTATGAAACATGACACTAGTGTCAAACATTTTCAACTCATCATACGTCCAGGTGAAAACATCTTTATACTGTTTACACAATGCAATAATGGCTCTGCGTTCTTCAGGGGTACAATCAACTCCCAAATTGATGAAACGAGGTTCCTGTTCGGTGCCTAGGTTGACCTGCTCATAGTTCAAGGATGAGATTTGAGTTTTACAATTAGTTTAAGATTTGAACTTAACCTATAAATCGTAAAACTTTTCTAGATTGATCACAGAATTCAGGATGACGTTTGAGGAATCAGTGAGAGACTTTTCATGTTCTGCTTCATCGATGGCCATGTCTTGAAACATAGCCTGAGCAGTGAGGGAGTCAAGTATCTGTCGGTCATCATCAAACACTTTCCAATTAGTCACATTATCCGGAATGGATGGTATGTACATCAATTCGATAGAAAAAGTTTGAGGAGACAGACCTTCTGGCGGGATCAATCTAGATGCTGTATTTGCTAACAGATCTGCATCAAAATTTTGTGACCTGGGAACTAATTTAATATTGAATGCCGAAAATGAGTTGGTTAGATCCCTTACCAACTTTTGATGATTATCCAAACGTGGAGATAAGTAGTGTATTTTATTCCTGACTTGCTTGACTATAATTTCGGAGTCTCCATAACATTCTATTGCTTGTACACCTAAATCAATAGCCTTCTTGAGCCCCTGCACAAGAGCTTCATATTCGGCTACATTATTAGTGCAATCAAATTCTAGCCTGCAAGCAATCATGATTTTAATTCCTTTAGGATTGATAAGAACACAACCCACTCCAGCTCCCTCCTTGTACTTGGATCCATCGAAAAATAAGGTCCATAAGACAGGGTCTAATCTAAAATTTGTATTCACATTATATACATTATGCACAATTTCACCAGAAAAAGGTACATAAGTGACCTGAGTGATATGTGATTCATTTCGGATGCTTTCTTCTGGTGAAACATCAGCTGGGAATTCACGGAAAAAGGTATCAAATGTAAATTGCTCTGCACCAGAGGTGAGATAACCATCAGGTTCACTTGAATCATTAAGATCAGTAACTGTCTGTTTCATAAAAGGTTCTCTGTTGATCTTAATTTTATTCGGTTGACCATTGTAAGGAAACCATAAATGGGACCAGTCGGTTGCAAAGTAACCTTTAAGTTTCTCTGACCAGTCCCTGCTTAACCACATCCCATAGGCTTCTAGGATGTCAGCTATCACAATGTCAACTGTCTGATGGATCATGGGATCAGCTGACAGTGTGAGTAGAACATTTCTCAATTTTCCAACCACTCTGACTTTGGATCTGTCAAGTTGCACAATCTGGGTTGGACAGGGTTCCCACATTGCATTCAATTTTTTGCAAACAGAGAGGGGCATCACATTTGATGATGCTCCCGAATCTATCATGCAGTTGTGTACATTCCGGTTGAAAATATCAAAAGTAAGTAAGAAAGGAGGAGTTCTCTTGCTATTTTTTTATCATCAATTTTAGTAACAGAGTCTAGATTATTATTCTGTGACTCTCTAGGCTGTTTGACTATCATGTTTTTAGGTAAAGAATCCCTCATAGCCGGAATCTTGAGTAGCTCAAATAGAGAGAAGTTTGCTTTGACTATTTTTAAGTCTTCAACCAGGTTGTACTCCATTTTAGGGAGGACTGTATCCTTCAGTGGGGCAGTCTTGTTTCTTGTGGGAACCGAGGGAGAAGATGAAGATTCTTGAGGTGGCCGTGGTCTATACCTTGTATTATAAGGATGTTGTGTGTTAAAAACCGCCTCAGGTTCTTCTTCTTCTTCACACATAGGAAGTTCCGAAAATCAACCCACAGCATCGATCTATGGATCATCTTCTGCTTCTTCTTCAGGTAGTGGAGGATCCGGGGTAGTCTGATCGTTGGAAGTGTCAAGGGTGACTTGAGATTTTGCTGCCAATGCTCTAAAAATGGAAAAGAGTTCATTGTTTGTGAGTGCATCTGCCGGATTTGGTGGTGGTGGATTTTGTGGAGGCTGGTAAGGTCTCCTAAATGGTGGCCTTACAAAACCTCTGTTCTTATTTTGATTATAATTAGTGTTCTTCTTCAAATCCACCATCTCATTTGACATCTTTTGAAGGAATTTTTTCATGTCAGTCATATCAAATGAATCCTTGTTCTGAACTGTGGATTTAGGGACATTCTCAATTTTCTTCCTAGAAGTGGAAGGTTGTCCTTCTGAAGCTTCAGGGCTATCTTCCAAACAAAAGATGTCCTTCTCAACTTAGATTGCTTCATCAAATGCTTCCAGTAAATTACTTTTATGTGCCCTTTTGACCCATATTGCAATAGGGGGAGGCAGACCCTTTTCATAATAAGCCACCAACAATTCTTCAGTAGGAAGAAGATTGGTAGGAATTCTGTTTTTGAGATATGAAAACCTTGGTTAAAGTCTTTTACCCTTTCTTTTCCTTTAATTTTCATAGAGGATAGTTCCAAGACAAGATCCTGCGGTGTTTTGTCATCCCCGAATTTATGGGTAAAATGTTTCTCGAATTCATCCCAGGAAGTTATAGATTGGGCCGGTAAAGCAAAATACCAAGTGGTCGCTCTACCCTCAAAGGTGTATGGAAAGAGTCTGCATACTACATACTCATGTACCACACTTCTAAGTCTGATCGCCTGCATGAAGGTTTTTATATGATCCAACGCGGGCGTCTTATCATCAGGGTTGAATTTAGGCAACCATTTTTCAGGATTCTTTGGTAATCTATGTTGATCACCTAATATGAAAACTGCACCTTGGTCAAGCCAAGGTCTGTTTTGACCTTCTCCAACCATTGGAGGTTCTTGTTCTTCTTCTTCAGATGACGAACTAGAAGAATTCTCTTCATCTGAGGAAGATGATGAAGATGGAAGGGATGGTGGTGGACCACCGGCTCCAAGATTTGGTTGACCTTGTGTTCCTATGAGAGTGGCCTCACGGTTATATTCAGGAGAATCCAGTCGATTAACTAGGTCTTGGTTTTCATATTGTTGATCAATTGTATGTTGATCCTCTATGTTAAAACTATTGGTATGCTGAACCTGTGGATCAGTGGTCTATGAGGTGGGAACTTGCTGATCTTCCCGACCACTAGCCTGCAAAATACCTTCTAAGTTTAGAGCTGCCAGGCCATGTCTTCTTTGATCTGCAAGTCATTGTTCTGCTCTTAAAACCCTATGGGAATATGTTTTCAATATCTGCTCTAACGAGATGGGTCCCCTTGTAGGTGACGTGAAAATGATATCTCCTGTGTTCTCCTATTGTATCACAGGTGTGACAGGTATAACCGCAGGTTGTGTGGACGCAATAGGGAGAATCATAGGTTGTGTACTAGTTGGTTTTCCAGATGTTGAAGCCCTAGTCTGGCTTCGGGTTTGAACTGTTGAAGTACTTGCTGGAGGAGGTTTATTAATAGTCTGCTTAGGCATGTTTTACTAGTGGCCCTCCTTCTAGCGCCATTTTTTGATGCCTCGGGGGTGTAGGGTAAGTGCAAGGTGCTAGAATGGGTTCCAAGGCACACAACAGGGGATGAAAACCCAGCCAAAGGCTTCGAAAGACCCTACACAAGGCCAATTATATCATCGAGTTGTTTGGTGTGGTAATCACCCACGGATATTTGGCCTCCGCTGGCACTCTATGAGTAAAAGTTTTGATCTCAAAAGGTCAGTTTTCCTATAACGGAAAACAAAGTATGAAAGCTAGTTACCAAAATCTAACTTAACCTAACTAAGGAAATAACCTATTCTAAGTCATATCTAGCCTAAAATGAAGAAGTTGATGTTGTGCAGATCAGATTTGAAGTGTGATGAACAAGTAGTAAGTTCCTTGAACATAAATGTCTTTGGGTTCTTCAGTTGTTAATTTAAAGTATTATCAGTTAATGAAAATTAAGTAACAATTCTTTAAAGTGTTTAAGCCTTTCCAAATATCTGATCTGTAATCATTGTGTTAATTGAAAAATTAACATTTGATTATACATATTTATTTGCATTGAATCATTTGCATAAATATAAAAGTGAAAACATTCAATTAAAGAAATTTAATAGAACAATTTTGAGCATAATCCAGGCATACAGAGAAATCAATATGAGAGATCTTATGCATTAATGAATATCCTGCAAAAGATTGAACACATAACCGATGACAAATTTGAAACATTAACTCAGCAATTCCCAAACAAATTTGAAGAACAATAGGAGGTGAATTAAAAGATAACTTTCCTGAATAGAGAAGTCTTGTACAAAAATTACAATGACTCTGATAGACAGAGTATCTTCAGTCCAATCTCCTGCTGAATTGCAATTCCAAAATTCCCAAACCTTCACTAAGGGAAACATTCCTCCTTATATACTAAATTTACATAAGAGTTCCAAAAGGAGAAATTCTACAAAATAGGGATTACAAAATCAGATCTAACCATCAATCCAAGAAATCTTGCTATTTTTAAGCTTAAAAGATCTCCTGCCACCTTTCACAAAAGAAAAACTTGTTCTTTAATCAGATAAGGTGTCATGGCACCATAAAAATTCAATCATAGATTGTTCACTATCTTCGACAGGTGGTGTGGCTTGCAGAGCATCTGCTGTAGGAAATTCGGGGTCGGGGAACTCACTATCAAAAACAGAGAAATCCATTAGAGGATTTACTTCAGGAACGATAGTCGACACGTTAGGTTCTTCATTGATTATAAAGTCCTGTATAACATCAGTATTGAGCTCAGTTGATTCCTCCAGAATTTCCTTCCTTTGCTCTTTGGGGTTTTGCATGTAGGTAGACAAAGTTTCGAAGTCTTCTTCACTGCTACTATTGTTAAGATTAGGAACACCTGCATAAAACAGTGGTGACAACATTTCTTGATACAACAAGGGGTAGAATTCTTCATTTTCAACCTGAACATTAGAAAATTCAACATCTGCATGAATATTACTCATTCTGAATGAGTCTTGGATGGTAGGACGCAAAAAATACCACACAGAGTCTTACATCTTCCAGAAGGCAAGGGATGAACTGGAGATTTCATGTTAATTGCTATTTAAAGGCCAACAAGCAAGTCGATGATAATCAGGCAGGGCAATCTGCAATGATTAAACTTATCCAATCAATTCATTGTAACTACTTCAAATGTAATGAAAAGAGCCAAGGTATGTGTCAGCCGGATCAAAGCTTGTGCGAAGTACGAGTTCAATTACTACTCACATGATTTTGAATTGCCTTTACGATCATGTCGTTCCAAGCAATATTCCATCAATAATTATGACTGGTAATTAATAACGGAGATGAAAGTTAGGGCGATAAAGTTTATCTACAAAAAGTTCAGACTAAAAGTTCCAGTACATGGGCTATCAATTCTTCGCATGTAACAAATCCGATCGATCTGACCCAACTTCCACGAGAATGATAAAAGATTTCATGTCAGGAATAATTGAGAAGAAACGATCATTAAAAGGTGGAACTAAAACGACAAGATGTCAAAGCTCGAGTCCAGACATGGAAAACTTAAGGCGGAGAGATGGCGTCCATCCAACATGAAGTAACTGATACACTTGTATTAGTGTCTGCTATCATGAATTACACATAAAAATGATAATTTGGCAGAACCATCTTTAAAAAGACAAAATGGAAAAACCTGACTTAACTGATTACCCAAAATCAACATGACCATGAGACCATAACAAACGAACGACTGAGATTAACCGGAGTAGGATGCGGAATCGGGTTCAAGTATTTTCATGAAGTTCTTATTCAAATATCCTGCAAGCCGAAACCCAAAGGTACGGATTTGCGGGTTGCAGGTCTGCAAAATGGAAGTAAAAAAAAAAGTATTTCCGAAAGCCGAAAACCCACTATGTGGGTGGCGGGCTTCAGAATGTTAAACTATGAAGTGGAATAACCATCCCAAAAGCCGCATCCCGAAATTACGGGTTGCGGATTTCGGGAGTACACACCAAATAAACAAAAAAAATCACAATCACAAAAGCCGAATGCCACCATTGCGGGGTTTGGGTTTCGGGGTAATTATTTCTCAATCTTATTACAGAATGATTCCGCAACCCACACCTGTCGAGTTGCGGGTTTCGGTTTCTCCAAATGTTGGGTTTTGGGATGATGATACAGTCAACAAAATACTCAAAATTTTGGCTCTTTTCAGATCGAAACACTTTGGAAGAAATAATCAAACCCTTACAAACAAGCAGACCAAAAGCATGGGTGAAGAATTTTAGAGGTAAAATCAAAATCTAAAATTTTCAAAATGACTCACCCAAACACCTTAGCATTTATTAAAATTGGGGGCTCCCATGCTTAGCTAAGCATGGGATCTGTTGCGGCTACAACAAGACAATATACTCCATTGGCATTATAGCCTCCTATCCATAAGCCACCCGAAAAGGTGTGTGTCCTGTCAATTTCTTGCAAGTGGTCCTGTATGCCCATAACACAGATGAGATGCGCAGATCCCAATCATCTCTATTCACATTGCAGACCTTACTGAGCGCATTCTCAAGTATTTTATTGAAAGCCTCAACAGTGCCATTCGCCTGTGGATGATATGGGGTACTGCGCTGATGATGGATGTAGAATTCCTCTGTGAGAGCTTCGATAGTTCTATTCAAAAAGTGAGTGCCTTGATCACTCATCAAAATCTTCGGGCATCCAAATCGTGAAAGTATATCTTCAAAAATGAACTGCGCTGCAGTCCTTTACTGCTTTTGCTTCCACCCATCTGGTGAGGTAATCATTAGCAGTAATGATGTACCTTGCACTAGTTCTTTTCCCTGGTGGGTTTATGGGACCCACGAAATCAATGGCCCACTTTTCAAATGCCCGTAAGGTCAACTGTGGATTCAACGGCATTTCATCTCTGCACGAAGGTTTTCCTGTCCTCTGACAGACATCGTAGTTCCGGCAGTATTTGTTGGAGTCTTTATGGATCGTAGGCCACCATATCCCTGTGCGTAATATATTCTGTGCGGTATCCCTTCCTGCATAGTGGCCTCCTGCGATCCCTGAATGCGCATCCACTAAGATGAATGGCTTCTCATGGTTTAGTACGCATCTACGTAGCACTTCATCCGGTCCGTGTTTGTATAGTTAACCTGCACACTACTACATTTTTGGCCTTTAGGGGGGGTTGTCTTCTGCCCCCAAAAGTGACATATGGGGGGGGTTTTGGCTTTGGGGGTGGTTTTGGAAAAACTGCCCCTAAAGGTACCGATTTTAAAATTTTTTCCCTTTAAGGGCGGTTTTTGACGAGATTGGAACCGCCCCCAAAAGTGACTTTTGGGGGCGGTTTGTGACCCCCCTCGTAGAAGTCTATGGAGGCGGTTTTAAACCCCCCTCGTAGATCCCTTCATAGAGACCTATGAGGGTGGTTTTGAACCCCCTTCATAGAGACCTACGAGGGTGGTTGTGAACCCCCCTCATAAGCCCCCTCATACAAACCTACAGGGGTGGTTTGGAACCCCCCTCGTAGAGGACTATAGGGGCGGTTTCAAACCCCCCTCGTAGAGGCCTATAGGGGCGGTTGTGAACCCCCCCGTATAGTCCTATAGGGGTGGTTTGGAACCCCCCTTGTAGAGGCCTACAGGGGCAGTTTAGAACCCCCCTCATAGAGGCTGATAGGGACGGTTTTGAACCCCCCTCGTAGAGGCCTATAGAGGCAGTTTGAAACCCCCCTCATAGAGGCCTATAGGGGCGGTTTGGAACTCCCCTCGTAGATGCCTATAGGGGAGGTTTGTAACCCCCCTCGTAGATGCCTATAGGGGTGGTTTGGAACCCACCTCGTAGAGACATATGAGGGTGGCTTAGAACCCCCCTCGTAGTGACATATGAAGGTGGCTTAAAACCCCCCTCGTAGTGACATATGAAGGTGGCTTAAAACCCCCCTTGTAGAAACATACAAATATAGTTTGAAACCCCCTCTATAGCCATAACAAATCATAATAATATATATTTTATTAAAAATACTAATATTGCAATATCAATAGGGTATGGAGGAATCGAACCACCATCCTCCTGCTTGTAAGGCAGGCGCTCTACCATTGAGCTAGAACCCTTTAACAATATTAACACAATAAGAAAAGACAATAAGAAGATGAGTAATATTAACACCCATATTGCATTATTTTAAGTCTAAGGAAAGACAATAAGAATGTTCAGGAGATGATTGTAACAGGATATCCACATGTACCCAAATATCTACAGATTATCATGCAAGAGCAACCTGCTCTTTGCAATCCTCACAAGGCATAAGAACTATAATTCCAAACTTTTCGATGACTTACTAAAACAACAAAAATGTTGAAGAAATTTGCATACAATTTGCAGACACAAATTTCAATCATATGATATGCATTTCATAACATAGTGCAGTGATTCTTATTGTAGACATGACATATATGCTAGAAAAATGCTCACCATTGGAAAAATTGGCTAAGTATTGAAAAACAGGCCTAAGTTCCTTGTCATGCTCTCAAATCCAAAATGGCATATATTGAAAAAGAATTCCTTCATAGCAAATCCAAACATCAAAAACTTTGAGGATACACGAAAATACCAATATTGCAATATCAATAGGGTATTTTCCAAGACTTTCCTGATTACATCCAGGAATAGATAGAATTCTAACCCTAATTTACAGGTTTATCCCTTATGGAAAGAGTTAAAATACATCATGTATATCTAATCCAACTAAGAAATAACTAGACATACTCGTGAAGCTGAGACAAAAATTCATAAATGGGACTAGGATGTTAAAAACTACAATTTACACAGAAAGCAAGCTTGGTAAGGACCACAACCTTGACTACTCTGTGAATCCCGCCGCAGGACTCCACTAACTGCATGTATATACATGAGAAGAATGTCACTCATCAACTTCAAAATAAAAGCAACTTTTGCCAACCCTGCAGAGCTTTCAGAAAACTTGTCACTTTCTAATTTTGTTGATTCATCAAGCTTTGCTTTTCTTTTTTCCTTTAGAGCAGATTCATCATCCTCCATGGCTGTTGTTGAACCTGTGCATTCACCCTCCTGTGTTGGTGGCGGATAGTGCAATATAGCCTCTAAAAGTTGATCTATAACTTGTGTAAAGCTATGAGGAATTTTCTTATGACCCTTGGCAGATTTACCCAGTCCATCATGTGGCTTGCTTACATGAGGCACCCGACCAAAATCAACAGATGGAACTCCTACTTCAGTCTGTCCAGAACCTTTTCCTTTATCTTTTTCTTTTTCCTTCTCCTTCAATTTCTCCTTCTCTTTACCTTTCTCCATATCCTCTTTCTCCTTTGACAAAATGATATTTGGCCTTCCTCCCACTGTCTGTAATTGACAAACCATGGCAGCAGCCTGCATAAAAATTGTTGGATCTCGAGAAATGACTGGAGCCATAGACGTCAAAAATGTTCGAGGATAAACACGACCACCATGACAATTTAAAATGTTCATTAG
This sequence comes from Larix kaempferi, assembly GCA_027924585.1. Classification (NCBI taxonomy): domain Eukaryota; kingdom Viridiplantae; phylum Streptophyta; class Pinopsida; order Pinales; family Pinaceae; genus Larix; species Larix kaempferi. The sequence continues at coordinate 4,095,749 of BSBM01000962.1, read as the reverse complement.
AGTCTATCGTATCTCTACCTCCATGGCAATATGAAGAGTCTGAGGATCCTCAAGAAGATGGCGTATAATAGTTGTTGCCACACTATCGAAACCTGGGAAAAAACAACTTCTAGGAAGACTCAAAAGGGAAGACAATCCACCTCTCTCTAGAAACTGCATTGCCATGGAATGCAACTTTGTTAGTCTAGCACACAACTGAAGAACTGCCTGTACTGTAGCTGCTGGAAGGTGCACCTGCAAATAGTTGCAAGAAATATTCATTACTCTATGTTGTTCATCTGTTGTCATGTATCCCAAAGGTTTTCCTAAAATCTTCATGAATGGACTATTTCCTTTGATGTTGTCATCCAAGGAAGACTTTTTACTGTTATCCATAACACCTGCACCAACTAAGGTTGTATCTTCAGACTCAAACACAACTGAAGTTCCTCCCATAGCTACAGTGTTTTGAACATCTGGAGTAAGCTGGAGCTTGCATTGCAGCATATGGTCAAGTATAAGCAGTAAGGAAATCACCCACTTAGGAAATGAAACTTTTTTCCCCTATCACGTAAATTGGCATAAAATTCATCAATAAGTCCAATGTGACACCAACAAGTCCGTTCTCTGCTCCTATTTCTCTTGTACTACTGTCTTCACTCAAAACTAATGCCAAAATATAAGAAATAGTTGGTAATAGACTAGTGTCTTTTTTAGATCCCTCCACCTTACAAAGCTTTAGCTGTTGAATGAGAAAACCTGAAATAACTCTCAGACGGTACTGACCTTTGTTTTGGCTGCACAATGTCACAATCAAATCAGTCACAGAAAAAGCAATTGCATCTGTACTTTGCAACAGATTCATACATGTGGTTAAGATATCCTCAACGGGGGGATTTTCTAGAGGCTTCTCTTCATAAGAAGCCTCTGTTCCTTTTTCATTGGCATTGTATTTGGGAGCCTCTGAATTACCCATAGGGTAAGAGCTTGGGCAAGTTCATCATCTTCTTGTGTTGGCTCCTCGGGATGGCTGAAGAGCCACTCCATAGCCAGTTCAACACTATTTGTTTCAACACACCTCAATGCTTCCTCTGCCCTAGACCTTGGAAATCCCATGTCAACCATCATAGAAATGGTAGAATCATCAGGTGGATGACCTCTAAAACGTTGACCTGTGCTTCTAGGAATACCTTTTCTGCTTCCTTTGGCATCACCTATGGCAGAGTATACATGGGTAATAATGGAAAGCACAGAGGTAATCAAAGATGGACTGCAGCAACAAAACATTGGATTGTTCCAGATAGGTAGAACAGCATAGAGAACCTGAGATTGTAGTGTGCGGACAAAAGCCTCTGGGTCCCTTGGAACAGTGAAAGACCCTCCAATGACTGGTTGCAATAACAGTTGTGATGCAGATGGCACAGTTAACAGCAAAGAAGAATTCACAAGGTATTCTAAGAGCCTGCAGTAGCTTTGTAATGTTTCTAACAACCAAGGAGCATGCTCTAGCTTGTAATTTTCATTCCCTTTGTCATTTTCAGTTTCCATTCCTCACTGTGACATAAATGGTACTGTCCATAGTAAATGACCCGTTGCTTAAAAAGTAGTCAAAAGACTTTTAATTGTACCATGAGCATAGAAACAATTCACTACTACTGTATTGCACATGCGCTTACGGTTGTCATATATAATTGCTGTCATGTCATCCACAACTTTCCCCAAGTACCGACACTTTGAAGAAAGTGATGATTCAAACTCAGATGAACTACAATTCTCATCCACATAAAAACTGTCATGAAAATTTTTGGCAAGAGAAACCACCACGCTCTTGGCTGCCCCACTAAGTGATCCTGCTTCATCACAGCGTCGATTGGGCACTACCAATACCTCTACAGTATCATTATTGGCATCATCTTCAGATAATTTTTCAGGGTTCACATTTGACACATTTTCATCTTGCTCAGCTTCTTGTTCATCCTGTGAACCAGATCCTTCATCCTTTGCTAGATCAAGGTCAAGGCCTTCTTGACCATCATTTTTCTCTTCCTCTTCAACATATCCCTCATCCTCTACTTCCTCATCCATTATTTCTTTTGGCTCTTCTTCATCACCATCAAGGTCAACTTGCTCTTCATCATGCTCATCATGCAAATCTTCAGCAGATCCTATGGTATCCTGCATTGTCTCAATCTTCTTGTCTACTGCTTGAATGACACCTACAAAGCTTGAATGGAAACTGTCGAGGAGGCAGAGAAGAAAGGAGCATTTGCAGAAAGAGGGACATAAATATACTGGAGATAGAACAAGTGAAATTGTAGCAGGTTTTGCAGAGTGAGAGTTTCAAAGGAAATATAAAGGCCATGAGAAATGCCTTGAGAGATATTACTGAATGAAATTTAAAAGCGAGGATTCAAGAGAGTAAATTTAACAAAGGTATCGCTGAACTTAAGAATGAATCAAGAAGACGCCCCCAATGTCCACGCATAACATAGGCATTTCTCATAGTTAAGATAATAAAACATAAAAAAAAAAATATGTGTTGTCAAAAGAGAGAGAAACAACAACTATCAGCCAAAATTTCTAATTCATCCACAATTGAAAAGTTTAAGAAATGAATAAAACAAAAAATGGAAAAACAGACCAGAGACGAGCCATTCTGGACAATAAATTAATGCCTAACAAATTCAAAAGCAATGTCTGACATCAATGAGACAAGTACTTGAGTTCAGTGGTTTCCAACTCAGGGTCTGTCTGACTAGGCCAAGCAGGCCTCTTCGGGCCAGTTGTAATGCCTCTCTTGAGTTTAAAGGAAGCACTTCACAACAAAGAAGGAAGAACTTTCCAATAAAACAGATATGGAAAAGAGGAAAAAAAAGAGGTGTTCTTGATATTGGCAACCATATTTCCTAGAATGTGTAGTGTATACTCAGTTATGCACATTGGCATTTCATATCAACTTCGCAAGTAATTCCACAAAATAACCAAGGATAAACTGAAAAGCACTTACATGATAAACTAGGATACCATTGAGGTTGTACAAGAAAATTGCAGTTTCAGGTGCTGAGGCTGTGCATTCCCACATGATGGCTTTTAAATTGGCCCCATGTAAAGCATCTGATTTCAAGATTTGGAGTTGATAAAGGTATGACATCTGAAGTTCAGACTTACCAAATTGCAACATGAACTTTGTTTATCTTTTAGTTAAATGTTGCGTTGTTTCATAACACTGGAATTTCTGTCATCTTGAAAGTGATAATGTCTCCCTTCTGATTTTCAGAAATTATAGAGTTGCATATTTTTTATTGGTTTCTGTCTTTTCTCTCAATTAAACAGTTGAGAAGTGGCATTCCTCTTGTCTTTTGTTCTTCTGTGCAGAATTCGCATCAACCATGGAAATTTTGAGGCTTTTACCGATCAACATATTAGTGGCTCTGCTGCATTATCAGTGGGTCCATCCAATTGGAATGAATCAGTTGATATTATTGACTATGGATCTCCAGATCAGGTTGTTTGTAAGATTGCATGATATCCCAGCATTGATTTCTCATTCTGTCTACATCCTCCTGACTAGAGGAAGTTAAGTTTGAACTATATTGATCTACCCTGACCATCTGCAGCCTTTCATTAAGAGGAGAGGGAGGGGTAAGGTTTGGAGAAGTATTTCTTGGAGAAGACACCTGGAGGTGGTGTTGATATAGGCACACTAGAGGGTGTTCTGCCAGCTGCGGAATTTTTCTCAATTTGCATATGCAGACAAAGTGATAAAAATAAGCTTAAAATGCCTTCACATATTAGGAATATAGAAATTTGTTATATGGATGAAGGTCAGGATTGTGATACCTGTGCTAAACCATCTCTGATATATGTCCGAAATGCTTCACTTGCATTTTGGCTGTGAGAAAATATCTACCTGCAATAGTAGGTGAGGCATTAGTAACTTGTAAAATGTATCACAACAGTTTCCTCGTTGTCTGATATCGGTTTCAACTATTAATAGTAATAAATGAAAGATTTCATTGGGAATTTTTTTTAGTATGGTTGTATGTTTATAGCAAGGCAATAGTGTGCTCGTGCGTTCAAAATGAGGCAATACAAGCATACTGCTTCTGAACATTGATTTTATAGAAGTAAATTTATAGACAAAACTTTCTTTTAATGAATATCAAAGGCCAATTGTTTTCTCTATGCGATTAGAAGGTATGCTGGCAGCTGAACTGCCAAAATTAGCGTTTAATTTCAAGGAAATTTTAGATTCAATACATGGAAAATTCAATCTCTTCTAATGATAATAGCACAAAATTTTCTGTTAACTAGTTCAACAAAATCACAAATCCTTCATATAAATGATCTCTTATGATATAAACAGTTACACTAAAATTGGCTAGGCAATGTGAAGGCCTAATGGTAGTCTTACCTGGAGATACATCTGAGTAATGTCATGGAGTTCATATAAGCCAACTGAGCAAGTTTGTTTGTCTCCAGTTTTTTTTTACAATTGCAGCCAGCTCTTGCTGAAGAGGTAGAATGTGTCATGTGAATCATGTATGTCAGGGCATGCCAATCAATTATTACACATAAGAAAAAGTGAAATCAATAAACTCTTTTAATGCTTACACTGAAGCTATATATGATTGATAGGAGATTGCATCATTCGCTTATTGTTTCTACAAACACAAGATAGTCCATACACTACACTTAATCCATCTAAAATGAGAGATGAAATTAGTGATTTTTTCCACCTTCAATTGCGCATCTGCTGAACGTGTTGCAGCAGGATTTGGACCATTTGCAGTTGAATATCCCAGCAGCTCCAGCAGGATTCAACATTCTAGCAGCTGCTAAAGTCTGTAGTAAGAACAAAGAAGGGTAATATTAAGAATAATTGGAAGATCGTAGCATTCCCTGCCATCAATTAGACTAAGAATATTAATGAGCTTTGCATGATATTCTCTGTACATGGCCTGCCATTTTATGAAATCCCAATTGGGTTTCCTTCCAAAACTATAGCTTACATTCTGTCCTTGGCCAAAGCTTTTTTTTGTAATAAATACCAGCATAGATCCAATCTTAAACCTGGATCTATCAAACACCAAGAGGAATCCAATTTTTTGAGGTGTAAATTTTTTTTATCTTAAATTTTTTACATGTTCAGAAAAAACTTACACCTTGAGATATTTGATCCCTCTAGGTGCTGGATAGATCTGGCCTTAAAATGGATCTATGCTAGTTTTAATTTTTTTATTTTATGAGCCAACATTATTTTTTTAAATACTTTTTGTTTTTGGTAATGTAATGTTAAATTACATTATGTTACGTTACATGAGAACATCTTCCCTATACTGACCTGTAGAGCACCTAGCTACTCTTGGTGCAATTAAATATTCACTTAGTGTAATTTAGAATATAATCAAAACCATCAATTATACTGAAAAAGCTCAAATCAAATACACTACCTGGAGATTAAGTTCAATGTATGCAAGAATTATAGGCTGTGGTTCCATATCTATGGGAACCATCGAGAGATGACCTTTGATTGTAGTTCCACGAAGTTTGACTAATTCATGCAATACAATTTTAACCATACGCAATGGTTTATCCTCTGCTCCCGCTCTGTGAAAATGTGACACTCAACAACTTGGAGGAATTTTTTTTTCTTTGTCAAGGTAAATAAAAAAGAGATATAATGTTGAAGTATGCATAATACATATATATTACCTCCTGCGAATTTCTTCCATGCCCAGTTCTTCCAGATACTGATGTATGCTTTCAAGTAGCTGGTCAAGATCAACCTCAAATATGGTATTTTGAAGAACCTGTATTTGATGTACATGAAATTAACTTATTTGTCCACATCAAATAACTTTTAGGAACATGAACCATTAGTGGTTCGAACTTCAAAGAACACACTATTTATACAATTTATTACCTTAGTCAGTTTGATGAGGCACTTAACAACAAGGTCAGAGAACTTGTGGCTTCTCATTGCATCAGCATCCCTAGATGCTGGGGAGGGCCACCTAGATTGGTCTAGTGGCTGCATGAGGAGAATTAAAACTACAAATGTAAAAGTTCTATCTGCATTTTCCTGCACAAAAAATAAAAAATTTCTTGCACACATTCCTTGGTTTCTTGATTTGAAAAAAATAAAATGTTTAAAATGTAAAATCATATGGCTACATTAATAGAAAACTAGAGGCTACAAAACTCTCACCAATATTTTTAGCATCAGCACATTTAGTGCTTTCAATAACTGGCTACCATCATCCACTAATGGAACCCTTTCATCCAGAAGCCATAGGAGAAGCTCAGTGATAAGATTCTGCAAAGTGTCTGTTTTCACCCTATGGGAAACCTTCTTTATTTGGAATGTCTGTATATGTAAAGTAAGCCATTGAACAATGAAGCAAATAGCCACCCCAAACAACAAAATAAACAAAACCAAATTGCAGGTAGAAATAATTTAACACAAATGCACTTTACCTGCATTAGTGTGTTTAAGACATATTTACATGACCTTGAAGATGCACCAGAAAGGACTAAGCTGAATGTCTTATCTACCTGAATATATAGTACAAAATTCAATCAATTCTAATGTTCCTGCAGCATTAGTATGTTTATTTTGATATGATCAACAACGCCAGAGATTCTAAGCAATGAAAAAACTTAATCTACCACACAAAATTTTATAAATCCACAAACCTTTGTTGTTAAGATGTGGTGATCGCTTCTATTTAACTAAAAGATAAACAAAGTTCATGTTCTGTTGTTCTCAGCATATTTTAGAACATTTCAGGTTTTGTCCAGGGCTTGTAACCGATTAATGATTTGCCATTTTAGATTATTGTCTTCCTCTTCCTGCTCTCTTCGTCAAATCATTGTTGTATTTTCATCTCATTATATTTCCAAAACTTTTGCGTCCTTCATTTGTGAATTTATGCAGTGTTTAGCTGAGAACAACATGTTATTTCGAATTCAGTTCCTAGGGAAGCTCCGCATTTTGGTTGCAAATCATCACCATCCGCTCAGCGTTTCCTGAAGTATAAGCATTTACTTTCAGATCTTAGACCAACTTTTAGAACTTATGCATCATTCGCTGATCAGCTCTGGAATAGTAATCCAAATCAATGAACATCAATCTGAAATGGTAACGGATTCAGGAAGGATGATACAATTGTTTCAGAATGTTATCAAAATGGAACAACAAATAAATCTTCTCAAAAAAATTAAATAGTCATTTCATTTAATTAGGGAAGCCTGGCAACACTTCTAGAGTTGCCCTCAGCTAAACCCTGATGAAGACCTTGCACTTGAAAGGTGCTAGTTTATGTTGTAACAGGTTGAAAGTGGGTATGTGAGATTTTACATGACGCTAGTGAGTTTAAGGGGCATTACCTCTCATTCCCCAAAGGTTTCCTCTTCCACCTAGGAGCTTTCGAGGTTGTGGATTGGGGTATTTAGATCAATGTCCATAGTCCATTTGCTTAGGGTTTGTACTTGCATTAACTACCTTATTTCCTCTACAAACTTCCTAAATCTTCCATCTAGCTCTGCCTTAGTCACATTTTTGGATTTTCCCATCAACATTTCTTTTATAAAACTTCACAACAAAAGTGAAAATCAACTAAAGTTTCGATTTCAACTTATAGTGTTCTTGTACCAAAAATGGAACTGCCACTGCAGCTATTGATGTAACTGAAACAAGACTTGAAGGCACAAGGTAAAGAAAATAGACAACCAAAAAGTAAAGAAAATAGTAGAGGTACCAGCACACCCAAGGTTGGATTACACCTACTGTTAAATTTTTAGTATTAAATCGCAATACTATAGGATCTTTGCTGAGAGAATAACATCTACAGTATATCAATGCATGACAATCATAATATAACAAGCATCACAAGCATCACAAGAATCAAAAGCATAGAGACAAGAGACACAGAGTTTCCGTGGGGAAAACCCTAAGGTGAAAAACCCCACAACTTCCTCAGAGATAGAGAGAGCAATGGCTCAACCAAAATACAACCAAATAACACTGAGATAGTCTCCTAGCAGATGATCCTCCTCCTCCTCACTAGTGCGCCACGTTTCAGAGAGAGAGTGAGTTATTTTTCTGAGTGAGTAAAATAGAGATCTCCTATCTCTATTTATACTCACCTTTTTGCCCAGTGACCTACTGGGGCCGACTTGTCTACTTGGATACAACCACATTATATTATATATTAATTAGGGCCAACCCCATAAGGTGGTCTAATAACCCATCGGCAAGTACACACACTTGCAACACTTGTCAATCCACATGACGACACTTCCTTATAGAGGAATAACACATCTCTTATAAGGGTACAATAAATATATATATAATACACAGATGAAATACATTCCGAAGTTACATATACATCAACACTCCCTCTTAACTAGGAAGGTATTTCTCGACACAGATTTGCTAGACAAGTCTTCTTCTCTGGATCATCGTCATCGATGCATCGTCATCATCATCGTCACTGCTGCTACTATCTCAACCAATCTCTGACTCTACTCGTCATAGGAAGTTCTACAGAGCCAGTCCTTTTTCATACTGGATGTAGGCGCACCACCTACAGGTCTTCGTCATCACTGGCCATACTGTGGAATCCTCAGGACTTATTACGTGCGTCACAAAACCTCGAAAGAGCATCCCAGGATGTTATGGGTACACAACTTCGACCTGTAGGATATCCCAGGGCACTATTACATGTGACCCCACCACAAAACGTCGAAAGAGCATCTCAGGATGTTACGGGTACACAACTCCGACCTGAAATCTCGCAGGGCACAAATTACATGTGGTCCACCACAAAACCTCAAAAGAGCATCTCAGGATGTTACGGGTACACAACTCCGACCTGAAATCTCCCAGGGCACAAATTACATGTGGTCCACCACAAAACCTCAAAAGAGCATCTCAGGATGTTACGGGTACACAACTCCGACCTGAAATCTCCCAGGGCACAAATTACATGTGGTCATGGCAAAACCTCGCAAGAGCATCTCAGGATGTTACGGGTACACAACTCCGACCTGAAATATCCCAGGGCCCAAATTACATGCCATAGGACAAAACCTCGCAAGAGCATCTCAGGATGTTACAGGTACACAACTCCGACCTGAGATCTCCCAGGGCGCTATTACATGTCCTCCCAAAGCAATGTCTCGAAAGAGCATCCCAGGCTGTTACGGGTACCCAACTCCGACCTATAGGATATCCCAGACATGTTCATCTGCACAACCTGATCCACGGCCACAGAGTATCAACCTGATACTCACCATACATCATCCTGATGTACTCATGATCGTCCTGATCATCATCAGTGCAACGTCCTGCTGCATGTCATCTGGAGCAACATCTTGAAGCTCATCATCCATGATCATCCTGATCATCACTGCAACATCCTGCTGCATGTCATTTGGAGCAACATCCTGAAGCTCATCATCCATGATCATCCTGATCATCACTGCAACATCCTGCTGCATGTCATCTGGAGCAACATCCTGAAGCTCATCATCCATGATCATCCTGATCATCACTGCAACATCCTGCCGCATGATCCACCTGATCATCAATGCATCCACCTGATGCATACCAAGTATCTACCTGATACATATCATCATACATGATCCACCTGATCATCAATGCATCCACCTGATGCATACCAAGTATCTACCTGATACATGATACATATCACCATACATGATCCACCTGATCATACAATGTATCCACCTGATACATATACAGATACATGGTCCAAGCATCCAACATGATGCACATACAAAATACATACACATGATCCAACTGATCATATCCAGTAGAAACCAGAACATCATCCTGATGCCCATTATCCAGCGCTTACATCCACAGCCATGTGAAGGATCCTCCTTCCAACATGCTTGGAATGGCTTCAGCAAATGTGTCCATCACTTCTTCCTCAAAGTGTCCTCGATCTGAAGAACGCCAAGCCTCTCTCTGAAGTACTCGAACTTCACTCTGGCTAGTGGCTTCGTCAGCACATCTGCAATCTGCTCGTCCGTCTCAACATACAGAAGCTTCACAGCTCCTCTCTGCACCATATCCCTGATATAGTGATATTTGATCTCTATGTGTTTCGACCTGTCATGAAACACTGGGTTCTCGGATAGCTTCACACAACTCTGGTTATCACAGAAGATACCAGTAGCCTCCAACGGGAGATCAAATAACTCAGACAGTAGTTTCTGTAGCCATACTGCCTCACAGCTAGCTGAACAGGCTGCAACATATTCTGCCTCAGCTGTACTCAGTGCTACGCAGGACTGCTTCCTGCTAAACCAAGAGATCACACCTAATCCCATACTGAAGCAACACCCAGATGTGCTCTTCCTATCTGCAGCACTGCGAGCCCAATCTGAATCAACATAACCCTGCAGGTTAAACTTTTGATTCGCCTCATACCTGAGCCCATAATCCACTGTACCCTTCAAGTACCTCAAAACATGCTTTACAGCAACTAGATGAACACTTCTTGGATCTGTCAGGAACTGGCTCAATGTGTTCACAGCAAAGCAATTGTCTGGTCTCGTGTTCGTCAGGTACATCAAGGACCCAATTATTTGATGATACATAGAGACATCAACTGGCTCAGATGAAGCATCACATAGAAGCTTCAGATTCGATGCCATCGGTGTGGCCATGGCCTTGCAATCCATCATCCCGAATCTCTTCAGGATATCTACTGTGTACTTTCTTTGACCAAGGAAGACCCCACTTGCATTCTGCCACACCTCCATACCTAGGAAATAGTGCATCATTCCCAAATCTTTCATGTCAAATTCAGCTGCAAGCTTCCTCTTAGTATCTGCAATCAGTCTGTCATCTCCTGTCACAAATAGGTCATCAACATACAAGAGTAAAATCACTGGATTCCCTTCCTCAACCTTATAGTAAAGGTTGGAATCTGCTTTACTCTTGGTAAAGCCCAAGTTAGATAGAAAACTGTCCATCCTACCATACCAAGTTCTGGGAGCTTGCTTCAAGCCATACAAGGATTTCTTCAATCTGCACACATATGACTCCTTGTCATGTATTTCAAAACCGAGTGGCTGTTCCACATATACTTCCTCTTCTACTACACCATTCAGGAAAGCAGTCTTGACATCCATCTGGTGTATTTTCCATTTCATTGCTGCAGCCAGGGCAAGTACTGTTCTGATGGAAGTATACCTGGCTACAGGTGGAAAGGTTTCTTCATAATCTATTCCTTCTTTCTGAGAGAAACCACGAGCTACGAATCTTGCTTTGTATTTTTCTACACTGCCATCTGCAGCGTGCTTGATTTTGTAGATCCACTTGGAAGTCACAACAGACTTCTCTGTAGGTCTTGGGACAACATCCCAAACATCATTCTTCATTATTGATTCGTATTCCTCAACCATAGCATCCTTCCATTCTTTCTTTTCTGCTGCCTCTTCGTAACTGGAAGGCTCTTTATTCATAATGTCACAGAGTAAAGCAACATAACTGGTGTGTGATCTGGTTCTCTTCTTTGCTCTGTGTTCTTCTTCTGGAATGCCAAATCTTTCTGCATCATGAATGAGCTCTCTAGCCCATACAGGTTTCCTCTTGTGAGAGTTATCCTCACGGGGTGGATCTACAGGTTCTTGTGGATCTTCAAACTCACAAATAGTTTCTGGAACTACTTCAGTCATGGTAGTGTCCTGAAATCTTGATTCCTTAGGTTCTTCATAAACTTCGGTAGGTGCCTTTCTCGATTTGATGAATGCTGAGTTTTCATCAAATGTTACATCCCTACTGACATCAATTTTCTTGAACCCTGGAAAGTATATTCTGTAAGCCTTCAAGCTTTCACTATAACCCACAAAGATGCCCTTCTTTCCTGAAGGATCTAGTTTAGTCCTCTTCTCTTTTGGGACATGAGCATATACTGGACAACCAAATATTCTGAGATGGCTGACTTCAGGTTTCTTACCAGAAAAGACCTCTTCTGGTGTCTTGTTGTCCAATATCTTGTGGGGTGTTCTGTTCTGCACATATACAGCTGTTCTAGCTGCTTCTGCCCATAGATGCATAGGAAGATCCTGGTCATGCAACATTTCCCTTGCTGATTCCATGATAGTTCTGTTCTTCCTTTCTGCAACTCCATTTTGTTGAGGATTATAAGGAGCAGTCAACTCCCTCTTAATCCCTGAATCACTGCAAAGCTTCTTGAAGTCATTTGAGGTGAATTCTCCACCATTGTCAGATCTGAATGTCTTGATTTTCTTGTCAGTTTGATTCTCCATCAAGGTTTTGAATTCCTTGAATTTATCAAGCACCTCATATTTTCCCTTCAAGAAGTATACCCAAGTCTTCCTGGAGAATTCATCGATAAATGATACATAGTAAACATACCCACTTAGGGAGCTGGATGACATAGGGCCACATACATCTGAGTGGATGATTTCCAGGATGTCTTTTGCCTTGCTTTCACTGCTTGGGAAAGCCTTCTTAATGTTCTTACCTTTTGCACATCCTTTGCAAACACCTTCATGTTTGGTCTTGATTTCAGGAAGACCCTCTACTTCCTTGCTTGCAATTGGAAGTTCCCTATAGTGCATATGAGCAAGTCTTCTATGCCAAAGTTCACTTGGATCCATGGATTCATGTACCACGGCATGTTCAGGTTGTCCCTTCAATTTATACAAGCCTCCCTCTTGCTCTCCAATCACTACTGCATCATCTATGGTCTTTCCCTTTGGCCACATTAGGACTTGGCCATCCACAAATGCAACCCTCATACCTTTTGCATCCAATGCAGAGATGGAGAGTAAGTTCTTCTTGATCCCAAGTACATAAAGTACTTCTTTCATCTTCAATGATTTTCCAGAATCTAGGTTGTAGGAGGATTCACCACTTCCTTTGATTGGGTATTGATAATCATCCCCAAGTTTCACCTTATGGGGTGATTCATGTTCAGATAGGTTCACAAAGGATTCTTTAAACCCAGTCATGTGTTTGGAAGCCCCACTATCAATCAACCAATCATTACATCCATGGGAGATGGTACATGTAAGAGCAGAAATTAGAACATATTCTTCTTCACTTGATGAGTCATCATCACTACTACTTTCTTCCCTAGCCTTCTTCTTTGGAGGTTCATCATCTTCGGCAGCATGAGCATGAAACCTTCTTTTGCTGCCCTTCTTCTTATTACTGGAGTTGTTGTTATTATCCCTTTTGTTCTTGGGACAATCTGAAGCAAAGTGACCCTTCTCATTGCATGTGAAGCATCTTAGGTCCTTCTTACTCTTTTGATGGAATCTTTTGTGGTGAGAGTGATCCTTCTTAGTTTTTCTTCTTTTGGTGTGAGCTGCAAGAGCTTGATCTTCTCCTCCCATCTTTTCCTCACGAGCTATGAGTCTAGCTTCTTCTTGAGAGCATTCTTCCCTCAATCTGTTGAAGGAGATCAATTTCTTCCTTGCACAAATTCCTTGAATAAAGGAATCCCATGACCTGGGTAGGCCATTTAGAGTGGTCATCACCACTTCACCATTCTCCACCATTTCATCTACTGCTTCTAATTGTTCCTTGATCTAGGAGACCCTTGAAAAGTAAGATTGAATAGTTTCTCCATTCTGAAACTTCACTGCTTTCAATTGGTTCCGCAGGGTCATCTTCCGATTTATGTTCTTTCCTTCAAATAGCTTGGTCAAAGATTCAAACATCTCTTTGGGTGTCTTAAGAGAAGACACATGAGGTATGAGATGGTCTTTGATAGAATCAGCAATGATTCTCTTTGCCTTGACCAAGTTCTTCTTGTGCAATGCCTTGGCTTCTTCATCCTTTGGGATAGGGATGTCTTCTTTCACATATGAGTCCAACTCATTCTCTTCCAGGATTAACCCAATCCTATACTTCCAGGCTCGGAAGTTATCAGCCCCTTCAAGCTTATCCTCAAGCTTAGTGTGGAGAGACATATTTAAGAGTAGTTCAAATGGAAATAGAAAAGATTTAGGACTTACCACTTGAAGTGCTGAAAACTGGATCTGGTCCCGGATTAGGGTATGTTAGAGAAACCCTAAAAATTCAAAATGTGAATTTCAAAATTCTGAAAGGATAGAAAGATGCACCTTGGAGAGCTGATCAGCCTAGTATATTCAGAATTTGAGATCAGCAAAGTCTTGCCCTTCAAAATTGCCTTTTTGTCCTCCCGGGTTCACTAGGGAGAGCCCTGAATTAGGGTTTGAGTTTCCCGGAGATCTATCCAGCCAAAAATCTCGATCCAAAGCTCTAACCTTCGATTTTTGCAAGGAGCTTCCAGCTGTGCCTTCAGTTTCCAGAAATTCCTATTTTTGTGGAAACCCTAATTTTTAGGGCCGAATCTGAAAATGCTCGGAACTAAATTCTGATTGGATAGATAGATGCGCCTTGATGAGTAGATCCAATCTACTATACTGAATTTCAAAAATCTGTGGAGAGAAACCCAATAAACAAGGAATACAAGCTTCCGTCACTGCAAAATGTCTTCTTCTCAGTTAAGCTCTGATACCATGTTAAATTTTTAGTATTAAATCACAATACTATAGGATCTTTGCTGAGAGAATAACATCTACAGTATATCAATGCATGACAATCATAATATGACAAGCATCACAAGAATCAAAAGCATAGAGACAAGAGACACAGAGTTTCCGTGGGGAAAACCCTAAGGTGAAAAACCCCACAACTTCCTCAGAGATAGAGAGAGCAATGGCTCAACCAAAATACAACCAAATAACACTGAGATAGTCTCCTAGCAGATGATCCTCCTCCTCCTCACTAGTGCGCCACTTTTCAAAGAGAGAGTGAGTTACTTTTCCGAGTGAGTAAAATAGAGATCTCCTATCTCTATTTATACTCACCTTTTTGCCCAGTGACCTACTGGGGCCGACTTGTCTACTTGGATACATCCACATTATATTATATATTAATTAGGGCCGACCCCATAAGGTGGTCTAATAACCCATCGGCAAGTACACACACTTGCGACACTTGTCAATCCACATGACGACACTTTCTTATAGAGGAATAACACATCTCTTATAAGGGTACAATAAATATATATATAATACACAGATGAAATACATTCCGAAGTTACATATACATCAACACCTGCAAACATGTAATGAAGTTATCTCCTATAAATTGGTCATTGACTCATCTGTATTGATAAAATGATAAGAGTTCAAATGAAAGGGGTTAAACCCCTAATTATGCTAAAAAGAAGAATAAACCATGACTTAAAACTTAAGTCATTAATAAAAGTGATGATTCCCTTATTGCATAAAAGTGGCATTTTTAGCCGTGTGGGATAACTCGAGTGGTTGAGTGCTTTAAGCTTCATGCAAGAGATCGAAGGGTTAATTCCCCAGGCTGGCTGCCTGCCTCACTCAATGTCCCTGCCAGGTCAAGCACTGTAATCGGCATCAACAGGCTTGCATTGGGTACAATCTGCACATGTGGGGAAGTGTTCGAGATTTTACCCATGAGGTTTTCCTTCGAAAATAAAAGTGTCAATTTTACAATATTAAAATATGATACTTTATGAACACACATACAAAATAGTTCATCTGCACAGAGTGTAGTGCCCAATAAAAATGTCATGGCTAAGTACAATACAGTTCACACCAAGTGTTATCAGATCAACAAAACAGCCCTGCATGAAGCAATAGGTTTTGTTTCCACAAATCTCTGTTTAGGCAAATTTTCCAGCGAATAACAAATTACTGAAGGAACGATCACTTTGATTGTTTGAAAATACTAACCAGATATGTTCCTTGGAAGGAAGATTAAACAAACTCCGTATTGTGACCAAAAGCAGATACTAAATGGAAACAACATCAAGACAAATTCCAAACTAAATGGAAACAACATCAAGACGAATTCCAAACTATTTACCTTCAGTTTTAAATGCCAGAATGCATTTTTCTGTTGCCTCCTGCAGTGTGCTCCTCCCAAAGCATTTAAAAATGTTTGTCAAACACACCAGCGATGAAATTTTTGTGATTTCTACCTTTTCTAAGAGTCTCAAAATCTCCTCAGTCTAGTCATTTTCAGACAAAGCCAATAGGAAACCAGCTGCAAGGTAAAGGAAAAGGTGTGATCAGAAAATACTTATAATGAAAATTGTGAAAAAAATTAATGTTAGAATCCAAAGAAGACCATATGATTATCTAATTAAACACGAAGTGCATTGCAATCTCATCGTCACAACGAACCATAGGAATGGCTTTGACCCACTTGGTGAAGTATTCTATATCTAGAATAATGTATTTGTGACCACCAGCTAATGTCAAGTTACATGTTGTGAAATAAATCCCTCACTTGGTGAAGGGATGACCGTGATAACTGGAAAAAGAGGAGCAGGATGAGCACCCATTTTCTTTCTAAATTCTTGACAAGAATGACACTTCTTCATCGATTCTATGCAATCTTTAAATATTAAGGTCTAGAAGTATTATGTGCACAAAATCTTTTGGGTTGTAGTAATCCCGGATAAATGAATGCCACATGCTCCAGTATGGAAATAATTCAAAACATTTTCACACTCCTCGTGAACTAAGCAACATTTGAGGATGGTATCTATACCTCGATGATATAGTGTATCATCAATGATGACATAATGTCTTGACTAGTGACATATTTTACATGTTTTCTCATGGGTGGACTGAGGTGGGACCCTCTAGGTTTGTATAGAAATCGAAATATCACTATACCAGGGATCTTCTGAGCTAATAAGTATTATATGTTCATGAATTAAAAATGAATATTCCATTAATCCCTCATCTCCTCTGGGTAACTCCGACATCAATTCAGCAAAATCTAAATATTTATTTGATTTTGCTGAAGCAAAACGTAGATCGAACTCCTGGAGGATGAAAATCCATCCATTATACTTTCCATAGATTATTCATTGGGATAAGATGTGCTAGAAAGGATTGGGATCATCTATAACAGTTGTACATCTGAATAGACTATAATGTCTAAGTTCTTGTATTGTATGAACAATAGCAATGGCAAGTTTCTCAGTGTTTGAGTACCTTAGTTTGGGGCCAACTAGATTCTTGCTTAAATAACAAATGGTACATTCCTCATAGGAAGCATATTCCTATACCAAGACTATGCCTATGGTGGATTTAGATGTTTCTATATACAAAATAAAATCTCTATTGAAATATGAAGGACTCAACAATGGGGAAGGCACTAAGGCCTTTTTCAATGCATCAAATGACTTTTGAGCATAACTATCGTAGATGGATTGGACCCCTTTCCTAATTAAGTGCATAAAACCCTTAGTAAGTTTGGCATAGTTAGAAATGAATCTATAGAAGAATTTGGCTTTCTTTTGAAGGCTCTGTAGTTTACTCAAGTTTTGTGGGGGAGGAAACTGTATTATTTCATCTACCTTGAACATATCTACCATTATACCATATTTAGACACAATAAAACCTAGAAACCGACCTGATTCAACACAGTAGATGCATTTATGAGGATTTAGTTGAATCCTATGATAATGGCACCTATCGAAGACTTCCCGCAAATGTTGACTAGGATGTTCCACCCTTTTCCCTTATTTGGTGGTCAAATAATCTACATAGGATTCTACTATATTCTTTATGGCATGGAAATCATATGACATAAATATTTGGAAGGTATCTATGGCATTCTTCAAACAAAATGGCATCTTCCTATAGACAAATGTTCCCCAAGGACATATAAAAGCAGTTTTATGTTGATCTTCAGGATGAATTTGGATTTGATTGTACACTAAGAATGTTAAGATTTAATATGCTAATACAAAAATAGCAGCATTACATTCCATTTCACAATAATAGCATATACAGGATCACTGAAGAAACAACAAGCATAGCATAAACACAAGAGACACAAATTTATCTTGGGAAACCCTCATGGGGTAGAAAACCAAGCAAAGCTTCCTCAATATAGATGACCAGCAATATACAAAGATGCAAACCAAAGACATGATCTCCTCCTCCACCATAGCAGACCTCTCCTCCACAAGTGCGCCTCTCTCAAGTGAGTGAGTGTGTCAAATGAGGAACACACCTCCTCTATTTATACACTACACTGACATATGTTTTACACAAGTACATGTAGGCTCGTATTTAACCATTAGGTTAAATACCCTATTATAACTAACTGGGCCGACCCCCACATGGTGGGTCTAATAACCCTGGTTACCACAACTTCTCGGAGGAACAAACATCTCCAGATTCATAGTATAATCACATCGGAGGTATGGAACATCTCCAGAACAAATAATATACAAATATAATATTCTTAGAAGTTACAATATTCAACACTCCCCCTTAACAAGAAGGATATTATAACAACATCTGCAGGAGCAACAAGTCATACATCATACATGATACATCTATAAATCATTGGAAGCTTTCTCAACATCATCAGTAACTCAACCAGTTACTGGAACATCAACATCTTCAGTACTGAGTCTTTATCTTCTGCAACACTCGAACAACTATAGCAACATCAACGTCTGAATCCTCACGATCATCAACATCGTCATCTAGACCATCACGATCAGCATCATCGTCATCATACGATCATCAACATTGTCATCACATGATCATCAGCATCATCATCTAGACCATCATGATCAACAGCATCGTCATCATATGATCATCAGCATCGTCATCACACGATCATCAGCATCGTCATCTCACGATCATCAGCATCGTCATCTCACGATCATCAACATCATCATCGCATGATCAGCATCGTCATCACACGATCATCAACACGATCATCACACGATCATCAGCATCGTCATCACACGATCATATTACAGGATGATCAATCCTACTCTCTTTAGGACATAGTTCCATGGATGATGCAATCCAGATCAAGTTCCAGGATGATCAATCTTTATCTCTTTAAGACAAGTCTCATGTCTAGGGACAATCCAATCCCGACCACAGTGCCAGTCCTTTTTCATACTGGATGTGACCTAGATCAAATCTAGGATTTACCGCCACAGAGCCAGTCCTCTTTCATACTGGATGTGTCACATCTACAGAGCTAGCCCTGTTTCATGCTGGATGTATCACATCTACAGAGCCAGCCCTGTTTCATGCTGGATGTATCACATCTATAGAGCCAGCCCTGTTTCATGCTGGATGTATCACAACTACAGAGCCAGCCCTGTTTCATGTTGGATGTATCACATCTACAGAGCCAGCCCTTTTTTATGTTGGATGTATCACAACTACAGAGCCAACCCTGTTTCATGCTGGATGTATCACATCTACAGAGCCAGCCCTGTTTCATGCTGGATGTATCACATCTACAGAGCCAACCCTGTTTCATGCTGGATGTATCACAACTACAGAGCCAACCCTGTTTCATGCTGGATGTATCACATCTACAGAGCCAGCCCTATTTCATGCTGGATGTATCACAACTATAGAGCCAGCCCTGTTTCATGCTGGATGTAACCTAGAACAATTCTAGGATTTGTCACGTACATTTTGAACCGAGGTCCAGGGATGATCCAGTCCTATCATGTACCTTTTGAACCGAAGTCCAGGGACGATCCAGTCCTATCATGTACCTTTTGAACCGAAGTCTAGGGACGATCTAGTCCTATCATGTACCTTTTGAACTGAAGTCCAGGGATGATCCAGTCCTATCATGTACCTTTTGAACCGAAGTCCAGGGACGATCCAGTCCTATCATTCAATTCTCGGAGACCTCATGTCTACGGCTCAATTCAAAGGACTAAAGTCCGAGGACGATCCAATCCCCTTACCTGTTCATTCAGGATTTAGTTCTCGGAGACATCATGTCTATGGCTCAATTCAAAGGACTAAAGTCCAAGGATGATCCAATCCCCTTACCTGTTCATTCATGATTTAGTTCTCGGAGACATCATGTCTACGGCTCTCTTTAGGACTGAAGTCCAGGGATGATCCAATCCCCTCAAGTCCACCAAGGACTTCATTCTCGAAGACATACGTCTACAGCTCTCTTTAGGATTGAAGTCCAGAGATGATCCAATCCCCTCAAGTCCACCAAGGACTTCATTCTCGAAGACATACGTCTACGGCTCTCTTTAGGACTGAAGTCCAGGGATGATCCAATCCCCTCAAATGTCAATCATGGGTACAAGTATATTCATCCATACAAGTACATCAAGGCATCATGTATCCTCATCATCAAAACATGTATATCAAAACATGTATCTTCATCAATAGCATCAATGCATATATCATTAAAAGCATGTATACATCTATCAAAAAACATGTATACATCTATCATCAAAAGCATGTATTCTCACTAATACATCTATCATCAAGAGCATGTATTCTCACTGATACATCTATCATCAAGAGTAAAAATATACGATTCCTAAATCTAAATAATTCTAAGTAACTAGGTGCAGTAAATAGGTAACCTCATCATTGATGAGATAGACTTGTTATCAGATACTATGCTACTCCCCCTTTCGAGGAGGGTCCTTTTGAACTATACCAATCTTGTCTCGAAAGTATTCAAACTTTACTCGAGATAGAGGTTTAGTCAAGATATCAGCAATCTGATCCTCAGTGCTTATATATATATTCGAGCTTGATAGCTCCTTTTTGCACCATATCTCGTATATAGAAGTATCGGATCTCTATGTGTTTTGACTTATCTTGGAACACAGGATTTTCAGTCATCTTAATGAAGCTTTGATTGTCACACATAATCACAGTGGGGTCCATTTCTAAGTCAAACACTCCATATAAAAGATTCTGAAGCCACACTGCTTCACAACTGGCAGAGCAGACAGCCATATATTCTGCTTCAGCAGTACTGAGAGCCACACTAGATTGTTTCTTGCTAAACCATGAGATCATGGCAGATTCAAGACTATAACATCCACCTAATGTACTCTTTCTCTCTGAGACACTTCCTGCCCAATCAGAATCTGAGTAACCATGTAAACGGAGTTCATGACCTCCAAGATAATATAGACCGAAAATCTAATGTACCTTTTAGGTACCTCACTACATGCTTTGTAGCTATTAAGTGCACCTTTCTATGTTCTACTAGATACTGACTTAGGGTATTTACAGCAAAGCATATATTGGGCCTAGTATTTGTTAAATACATCAATGTCCCAACGATTTGTCTATATAGGGTTAAGTCCACTAAATACGATGAGTCATTAACTAACAACTTCAAGTTGGAGTCCATGGGAGTGGCCATGGCTTTATACTCCAACATATCAAATCTTTTTAGAAACTTCACAGCATACTTACCTTGATTTAAAAGATTCCTTTTGGATATTGCCATACTTCTAGGCCTAAGAAGTAGTGCATTAATCCGAGATCTTTCATTTTCATTTCTGCAGCCATTTTCATGACTTGTTTCTCATTCCTTGTCAGAAAGAGATCATCATCATGCAATAATGGTATGATAGGTTCATCATCCACAACCTTAAGGTAAAGGTTAGGAACAAATTTACTTCTGGTAAAGCCCAAGCTTTGTCATGAAGCTGTCAATTGTCCATTATTCACACTTAGCATTGAGTGATCTTCTGCATATCTATCTGTGCCATCTCTCGTCAGATGGGTCTACTAATATGAGCCTCAAAATCATTCGAACTCTGTGGTGAGTTCCTTCTTGCATTCCACATCACCCATGATGATCATTAAGCTCATCAATTGACTACCGATCCTGGGAACCCATACAGAACCTGATTACATTATTAAGAGAATGGTCTTATCTAGTCCCTTGGAGCAAAACATCTCATCATGATTCTCTTCCTCTTTCTAAGAGAATCTCTTAACCACAAGCTTTCTATAGTGTGTTTGATTTGTAAATATTTTGTTGAACATCCATCGCTTGTTCATCATTCATCATTCATCATGATCTTTCCTACAAATCAAAATTAAGTACATGATTAGTAATACTTCATAATCATCAAATCATATTGATATGATAACCTATTATGCATACAGATATCATTTACATAGTTATGCAACTATTTTGACCAGTACTTTGGCACCATATCTTGTATGCATACAGTGGCTATCTATATGCCTTCCATCTCTACCAGAACATACTATCGAGAGTGTGCACAACTCTCAGCATGTCAGCAAAGAGGTTTCATTCTAGACAAGCAACAATGGAATGTTTGTCCAATTTACCAATCATATGCATATTAGTAGTATATTGTTCAATGCTTTATGAATGTTTACACTCAGCATGATATATTCTAGGAATACAAATATGCATAGAAGCAATATCATTTACTATTTCTAATAACAAACCAAATACTTATCTTTTATGTTTGTGTGGTTGCCTCCTGCTTGATCTTCTGTATGTCTTATGAACTTCTATTCATTCTGTACCACTGTGCATGCTCAAGTGTACACTAGTGTCATCCTCATGATCTCATACACAAACATACATTCATTAGTATATTCTCAATATTATCAAAACATTCTAATTCTAAATAATCTTGAATATGTACAGTCATGATCATTACTATTCAGGGTTTCAAGGAAGTCTTCTTTTACTCATGCATATTCTTGTTTGATCTAGTTAGTTAAATCATCAACCAAGATAAGAGACATAATATGCATAAACCCTTGATTACTAACCAATCATACCAAGTATACTTATACAAGGTAAGATTCTAACATGACATAGGAAAACATACCTGGATTAGTATACCTGCTTAGTTATGTACAACATACCTAAACAATCTCTTCAATGATTTAGAGATCCTGAGCTAGAACCTGCATGTCTCGTAGGTTAAACATGATATAACAAAGTCATACATACCTCTTGAGTCTTTGTCTTCATGTTGTCATGGTCATGGAACTTGATTTGTCTTTTGTGATGTACCTGTGTCTTGTTAGCTGACAACATCAACCTCACACAACACCATAATGCATAAGTACAATCATATAGCCCTAATCGATGAATGTTTTTGATCATTCACATGCATTCATATTGCTACTAGGGTGATAAGACAATTAATAACATTAATCAAGATTGTACTAATAAATAACATGAAGACAAACACATTATGAACTTAATCAAGAATCAGATTTCAAGGCATACCTGAACCTCCTTAAGTCATACCTGTCGAGACTTTTTGTAGTCTTCTTATGTAAGGCCTTAGCCTCAACTCCCCCTGAAACTTGATCTGGAGCTTGATTAGGGTTTGCTAGAGAAACCCTAAAAATTCAATCTTTGACTTTCACACTTCTGAATGGATGGAAGAATGTGTCTTGCTGAGCTGATCAACCTAGCATTCTTCAATTTTGAAATCTCCAAAATTTGACCCCTCAAAATTGCGTTCGAAACTTCTAGATCTTCTGGACAGGAACCCGAACTAGGGTTTGATGAATCCCACCCTTATATCCAATCAAAAGGTTCGATCCAAGGCTCTAAACTCTTATTTTTCTGAGGAGCCTCCATCCATGGATTCCGATTCCAAAAATTCTAACTTTCTCCGAAACCCTAAATTCTGGAAGCCATGAATAAAGGTGCTCCAAAAAATAATTCTGTTTTGACAGAAATATGCACCTGATTGTTTCTGCTATAACTCTGAAATTTATGCTCCACATGGTCTAAAAACCTTTTCTGCAGTAGCCTGACCTGTCATCTTTCCATCCTGATAGGTTTGACCTCAATTGGATTTTCTGAGAGAGAGTTATGCCAAGTGTCGCAACGTGACCTGTTTATGGGATAAAACAGGAGAGCGAACTTGTACGGCGTGCCACGTGTCACTGTTTGAACTTCGGCCTATGAAAACATTTCCTAAGATAGCTCACCCTATTATCTTTCCATCGTGATAGGTCTGACCTCAATTGGACTCTCTGAGAGAGAGTTATGCCAAGTGTCGCAACGTGACCTGTTTATGGGATAAAACAGGAGAGCGAACTTGTAGGGCGTGCCACGTGTCACTGGTTCACCTTCGGCCTCTGAAAAAGTTTTCTAAGATAGTACAGTCTGTGTACTACCTGTCACTTTTTATGAAATTGCATTTGGAGCTTCCTAGCCCAAGTTATGACCTTTTGCCAAGGTCACCTGATTTTGACTGAGATCTGGAAGAGGCAGAAACCCTAACTTGTATTGATCATAACTTACAAAGTACAACGAATATGAGGGTGCCCTTTGGAAACAAGATACCTGGAGATGTTGTCTACGACCTGTAAAGGTTTCAGATCCTGAAACTTCACCAAAATGGATTTATAGTGAAAGTTCCACGATGACTGGTTTTTTGCTATATAAAACCCTAACCTTCAAATTATCATAAGTAAAGCAAGAGTCGTAAGTGCCATACCTTGCCTTCCTTCAGTTTAGCTATGATACCATGTTAATATTTAATATGCTAATACAAAAATAGCAGCATTACATTCCATTTCACAATAATAGCATATACAGGATCACTGAAGAAACAACAAGCATAGCATAAACACAAGAGACACAAGTTTATCCTGGGAAACCCTCATGGGGTAGAAAACCCAGCAAAGCTTCCTCAATATAGATGACCAGAAATATACAAAGATGCAAACCAAATACATGATCTCCTCCTCCACTATAGCAGACCTCTCCTCCACAAGTGCGCCTCTCTCAAGTGAGTGAGTGTGTCAAATGAGGAACACACCTCCTCTATTTATACACTACACTGACATATGTTTTACATAAGTACATGTAGGATCGTATTTAACCATTAGGTTAAATACCCTATTATAACTAACTGGGCCAAACCCCACATGGTGGGTCTAATAACCCTAGTTACCACAACTTCTCGGAGGAATAAACATCTCCGGATTCATAGTATAATCACATCGGAGGTATGGAACATCTCCGGAATAAATAATATACAAATATAATATTCTTAGAAGTTACAATATTCAACAGAGAAACCATCCATAAATGAGGAAATCTCATTTATATCACATTCATCGATGATCTGGTCAATGAATGGAGTGGGTAAGTTGTCTTTAAGGCAAGCTAAGTTGAGATTCCAAAAATTAGTACAAATGTGAATGTTGCCTTATTTTGTCAACAAGTACTAGATTGGATACCCATTTAATTAAGGGAACAAGATAGATGAAGTTATCTCAAAGAAAATTTTCAACCTCTGCTTTGATAGCATCGACCTTCCTAGGGTCAACTAGTCTAATCTTTTTCTGAACGGGTTTTTCATTAGGATATGTTTTAATCTCATGTTCAACAATGGATGGGTCAATTCCTGGCATTTCTTTGTAAGACCAAGCAAAGACATCTCTATACTCTTTAAATAGTGTTGTTTATATTTGAATTTCTTTAGGTGGAAAATCAACATCGATAAAGGAATATTCTACTACACTTGTGGTTTTGGAAATGTCTATGGGGATGGTTTTAGAAAAAGTTTCCATATTTCCCTCAGCATACACTTGCAAAGGTGTGAGAGGGCTCCCATACCATTCCATAGGACCGAGTTTTATGGATCCATTCATGTCAATTCTAAGATCGCTTTCAATTGGAATAAAAGATGCATGTTAATGCATGTCTTTCCATGTCCTATCGCCTAATGAAATAGCCTCGATAATTTCTTCATTAGATGGAAAGACAGTGTCTAAGGGGTCATGACATTGTAGAGAACTGATAGCCCAAATGGGCATAGATTACTGGTCATTTGATTCTAAAATAGAATGTAAAACAACATGATATGATTCATTTATAAATAGTCTTGGTAAGCTACGTCAGTCACAGAAAAAGCCTAATTGGTTCGACTACGCCCAACTTCAACAACTAGAAGTTTCCAAGGGTCATTAAAATTTGAAGTTTTAAAATGAGAGACCTTAGTAGTGGAAACCATGGAAACCATGGATATTGTGTATATCAGGGATGCATTTGCATGAAATTTAGGTGGGGGAAGATTGAAATTTCCCACCAGTGTAGGGTACATTCCCATGCTGACATTCTCACAAGCCTTCACAAACTGGGAAACCAGGATGATATTGGAACCATTATGGTGGTTGGAACCATTGGTGCAAAATGAAAGATGAGCAATGGTTACAATCTTTCCATTATGTGGAAACTTAATTGCTCAGAATATTGAATAAACTAATTACACCATTTATTGGGTCCAACTTCTCCATAGCAACAAATTATAATCTAGTGGAGCGTCAATCACTTCCACTTCTACGTTAACTGTTTTCCCCCCTAGCTCTACTGGGAGAGCTAATGAGATTATTACTTGAGGTTTGAATAAGTGGACATTGAAATCCTTTAACATCATTATAGGAGCTACTACATCAAGTGATCCTATGGACTTCTAGCATGATAATGACATTACAGAGGCACCATCATCAACAACAGTGCGGTGTATGGTAGAGTTTCCAAAAATCACTTGGATCTAAAAAGTTGCATGATGGGGTAAGCGAGGCTTCCAATTGTCACAAACAAAATCCTTAACTTGACTATCTTAGGAATCAAATGCACCTAGTGTTGAGAGTAGTTTTATGCGTTGCATTGGGAAACTCTGCAAGACATCAAGAGTGGACATTGCACAAGGATCTTGTGTCAGATATTCAACTATGCTATAGTTTTGGGTGGCACACGCATTAGGGTTGTACGTGGAATTTTTTAGAACACATTTCACTATTATGGGAATAGTGGCATTTTTTGCTTCTCTATATGCAATGGAGAGGCTACTTCAATTTCAACGGTTTCTTTATCCTTAGTTCCATACGTAGATGTATCATATGACATATTTCTAGTCTAAAGATTAATGTCTTTTTCACAAATGAAGAATTGGATATGACCAAAACTTCCCCCTTGCGAGGATCCCAGGTTATATTGGGTCGTATCAATCATTTGTTGAGGTGGTTGACAAAATGGATTTGTTAGGAAAATAGGTTGATTGGAACTTTCCTGCAGGGCCAATAGCTTCTCAGCCATTTCCATATTGGGGCATTTGTAAGTTACGTTCTTTTGCTTGCATATCAAACAAGGAAAATTTGTTTTACCTTTCTCTTTCTTATCCCCACCAATATTATTGTTTTGGTTGTTATAATTGTTGTTTGCATTATTATTGTTTGCAATACATGGTTGGAAATAATTAATGAACCAATCTATTAAGAAATCATCTAGAGTATGAGCTTTGATTAGGCTCCTTCTCCTCCTACATTCATGAATGTGGTCAGAGATATTAGTGGACTTGTATTGATGAAAGGAAGTTAAGAGTTCAATACCAGTTTCATAATGAACTGACAACTTAAAATGGTTTGAAAAATTCATTGCAAGATAATTAAAAGTTTGGAAAGAAACACTTGGCAATTCAATGTACCACTTTGCTTCCATATCCGTTAAAGTACTTTGGAAGGGTCTTAGCCTTATAGAATCATCCATCAAAGAGTTGGATGAAAACCATAGATGAAAATTCATCACATGGTTTGCAACATCTTCTTTAGGTTTTCCTTCAAACTTAGGAATGTCTAAAGGTAACTTTGTAGGGAGTGGCGGCCATCCAAGGTCATGTAGAACTGGATCATTAGTCAACTTCGTTAGATACGACATATTTAAAGTATCCAAAAAGGGAAGATTCATTTGATCCATGGTATTCCAAGATCCAGGAGCATTAGTTCCCCATTGATTTGTGTTAACATTAGCAAAAAGTGGGTTATAGTGACTGAAATTCTGGCCAACTTGAGGTTGCAGGAATGGTTGGGTAAATCCTCCTAAAGTGCCCTCCATACCCCCCATAGTATGGCTTCCAATTATACAATTACGTTCAATGTTAACCATATTTGTCCCGTCTATGCCAAAAAGGGAATATTTCCAAATGGAGCAATATGCCCCCAAGGAAATCTACCAATGTTGCTCCCTTATCCAAACGTGTTACCATATGGAATGGATGATGAAAAGGGGTTAGTAGTTCCTATGTTTCCCATTAATTGAGAAGTAAAACTAATATGAGGCATGGTGGAATCACTAACAGCTCCATAAACAAGGGTGGGGTTTGGGGTGGTCATGTGTCCACAAAAAAATACCGACAGACCACTACCTGAGGCAGTAGTATCTGTAGATGCAGGAGGCATGGAGGCAAGTGATAGGATTAATCAATCAATAGTAATATTGTCTCTTATAAGAGTAATACAGTAGCAAGAGTGTTTAATCTAAACCATTACTTTATTCATCCAATCGAGGATCTGTACAAACTTATGAGGGACCTACACAATATATGCAACTACAATGGAACTAACTATGGTTGGTCGTGTGTAAATATAACTTTAATCAAAATTGTAAAAATGGAATTGATTTATTTAATTAAAGGTTGTGAGGGCATGATATCTAACTTCATGGCTTGGCACTTTATTCCTGATCTAGCCATCATAAAAAACAAGCATCTTAATGTCATGTCCCCTCTCGTGTATCTAACGCAAGGAAGGGAACATGATACGAAAATCTGGTCTTTTATAAAACTTAGCCCATTTCAACATCCATGATTCATATAAATATAAACAATTGCATTAAAAATAAAATGCATATGTGTGCAGATGCAAATCAAGCAAACATGCAAAGCAGAATATGACATCATCCACGCACTTTTTTCACATGCATCCACCATATCAAGAACAACCATCCATTAATTAAAAAAGTGCAGAAGTAAATACACATAAGAGAATATACTTATCTCACTGTAATGCTGTCCCAAGCAACTAGCTATGTCGCCGCAACGTTCCACCCAACCATAGGTCTCTGCCCAGCCTATATTCTTTCAGCACTCAGAGACCACCCCCAAGCTGGGCATGATATCTACAAGTAAAAAGGGACTCTCAAGCTCAACACAACCCAAATCAATGGATACCCATCTCATCCACAATATTCTCTTACACACAGCAAACTCAAAAACTGGGCATGGATACACATTTTCAACAATGGATTACAAATTAGGGTCTATGGGTTTTCCCCAAATCGTTGCACACCCAAAATGGATTGTGGGAAGAGGGAATCAACCCCAAGGAAGAAAACCAACTTCTCCCACAAATGTATGAGCATTCAGTGGGTCAAAATGGCCTCTATCAAACCCCAAATCGATCATCCTTCTTTCCCACTATTATACAACATAAAAATGCCCTCCTCCCAGCTGAGAATGAGGGAAAACATAAAAAAACGTGGAGGGAAAACTCCCAGGTGACTCCCAACTTGTGAGAGAGAAAAAAATGATGGGTGAAGAATGGCTTGGGGAGCAAATTTGTGGGTCTTTTCTTTCCCATGAATCCAAACACGAATTTCTAGGAAGGGTGGCTTTCCCATACTCAAATTTGGACAGTCACACCTCTGCATTCCCAAAGCATTAACTAGCTCAACCAACTCTTGGGAGAAATGAATGATTGGGCACAAAAGTCAACATGGGTAGTTGAGGGTTCATGGGTTCTCTCATTGACACTTGGCTTGACTTGATTGGCTCAAGGGTTTGAATATTTCCCCCCAATTCCTTGTAAACATCATGCCCCCTTCTCTTGTCGCATTGCATAGCTAGTTGTGGGCATTTCTATTAAAATGCATATTTACAACTCCCATGGTTCACTAGCACATGGGTAGCATAATATCCAATACTTTCATTTTCAAGGTCAAGCGTTCACTAGTGGGGCCTTGGACTTGAGCTCCAGGCTAGGAATCATACATAATATGCATACAATATTTACATTATAGCCCAAAATATTATAGGGGTCAAAATGGGGACATTACATTCCCCTTCCCCTTGGAATAACACCTTCCTCAGTGTTCCAATACTTAGGAATAAATACCTTCTTTATACATGTCCAAAATTCACAAAATGTGGTAGGTATGTCCTGCATTTCATTAATTGGAGATATCAAGATGAGGTTCTTTAACCCCTGCACATTGCTCCTGCTGGATGTCGCTTTTCTTGCTACCTCGTGCTGGAAATTCGCGGAGGAGGTGACTTCCTCCACATCCCCAACATTCTATTGGAGGTAACTGCCTCTGTTTTCCTTTGTCAACATTCTTGCTCTCTTCCAACCTTGGGAATTTCTTAATGGGGTGATTGGACGAATGCTTCTTCATTGATTCACTTTCCTTTCCCTTACTGATTGCTCCTAGAATACTTTTTACCTCTTTTTGTAGATGAATAGAGTCCTGCAAAACCTTGTGGTTCATCGCATTCTGCTGCTTCTGTAGCTTGAGCATCTCTCCAAGATTTTCTTGGGTCTTGGAAATTGTTTGGAGAAGACTTTCAGCTAAGTACAATAGCCCTTGGTCTGCTTCCATGGTCAATGTGCACAACTTCCCTCACTTTTCTTACTAGCACCACTTGTTTTTTTTGTAACGGCTGCAACCAATTGCTTTCAATTTCTCACCTGTGAAATTGATTACTGCAATTCTTTGTTAGGCCAAGCATAACATAAACAGTAAAATTATTCAATTAATTTCTCAATTGACATGGAATTTCCATGCTTTATTCATGAGACTTCCACACTTTTCATGCTTTCCCAACATACATATGAACTCATTCATGTTCATCCTTTCATAGGGAATTAGCTTTTTCAGCATTCATAATTTATTCAAGCAAATAAACACAATCAACTTTCAGTCATGACATGCATTCAACAATTTTTTGTTTCTAATATGCATCAGTCAAAAAAGAAAAAAGAAGAGTAAGAGTTTCCCCCTCTTATTTGTGTTCCAATCTAGAGCCACACCATCACTGCGCTTCTATGCTCCTTAGCCTCTTTCACTTCAATGTGAATGCTCGACTTTCCCTTTCTTGGCTATGACACTTAGTGTCTAAGGTCTGTCTAAGGTTTTACAGAACCTTTGGTTGCTAGGACCCACACATGTCCACTAGCATCATTATTATCATTGTTGCCCATACTGAGCTTTCTAGGACAATCACGTGTCCAAATGCATCCCTAGGATGTCTTCAAGGCTTCTTGCTTTACTGTAAAGACCAAAGTTTCCAACAAAGAAACAACAATGTATCAGTCTTGGCTGTCATAAGACTTGTTCATGAAATTTTCATTATCAAAAAATGAATGAAAATCAAATACTTATCTATATTAGGCAGTTCCTCGCTACTCCACAGGTTTCCTTCTCTGCTTTACAAGCCTTGGATCACCTATGGGGTGGATGTTTAATGCCCAACCAGTAAACCTTCACGCCGACTGGGTTTACCAAGCATTTGTGGTGCCCAACCAGTAAACCTTCACGCTAACTAGGTTTACCAAGCATTTGTGGTGCCCAACCAGTCCCATACCTGGTTGGCCCTCTCCATTACCGAGCCAACACATCTGTCTGGGTCATTGGCCAATGGAAGGAAACTACGCCACCAACCATTATAGGTCAAATCTCTACTACGGAGCCATAGGCATATAAAAATCTTTCACTAATACCTCCACAACAACCAAGTAATTAATGCCAAACCAGTACACCGACTGGGTTTATTAGGCATACAACAACCCTTCATTAATACCTCCACAACATCCACAACATCCAAGCAAATCATGCCAAACCAGTATATCGACTAGATTTATTAGGCATACAACAACCCTTCATCAATACCTTCACAACATCCAAGCAAATAATGCCAAACCAGTACACCGACTGGGTTCATTAGGCATGCAACAACCCTTCATCAATACCTCCACAACACCCAAGCAAATAATGCCAAACCAGTACACCGACTGGGTTCATTAGGGATGCAACAACCCTTCACAACAACCTTTCATTTTTCTTCATCCGTGTGCAGCACCCAATTGCATCTATGTAAGATGATAGCATAAGAAGGATAAGCAATCTCATCAGTATTGTTGTCCAAAAATTACAACCACATTTCATAACATTCGCTATCAAGTATTGAAACACTAGGAATGCATCCATTCCCTTAGGGTGTAGTCAATATTGACACCCCTAACATAACCCAACACCCAAAAGGTGTGCACCCCTTTCCGATGTGAGCCATGTAGGCCCTAATCACACTCAAGCAGTCTGAAATAATATAAATAAGATGGAACATGATCTGCATATTAACCCTAATAATTAGACATGCATGTTCTCAGTTAGGGTTACAAAATACTTATCCCTTTTTAGATGTATTCTCTCTTCATTGCAAAGAATGGGGGCTCCCTTCTCTGAGTCGACAGTCCTTTGGTTCGCCACCCTGATATTTTCATGTTCCATAACCCACATATGCCTTCTTGGCACCATTTCACCATCTCACTCACATGCAGTTCAACGGAGATGTCATACTTAAAATATGCAATGGCGTTTCACTTGAAACCCATTTCCAAAGCATGGGGTCCTTACCATGAAGCTTGGCTTCTGCATGCCATCACACATGGTCTTCCTGCAATGTGTTTTCCTAGCACACTTATCAAATAGCCAAACAGTCAGCATTATTTACTAATAAAATTCAAATCTTATCTTATTGTTCCATAACCAATCAATGGCATTAATAATTTGCAATTCTTCCTGTTGCAGAAATTGATTTGCTTAGCCAAGAGGCTATCCTCATATTGTTTGGCCTTGTAAGTGGTATCACTTTGTCCATTTTGGTTTTACACTTGCTTTCCTACATGAACATCCACCTACAACATGTCCTCCTGACACAATTTATATAAGCCAAACATCCATTAGTAATTTATTAGCTAAATTTCAAATCTTAGACTTGCAAATCTGTTCTCTTACAACAATTTCTGTAACCATGAGATCGTTTAAATTAGAGAGTTTGCAGATCTGAAATTGAAATCATGTTCTGTGCATAATTCAATTTTACAACCATGAGACCCTTCTCATGAGTTTTGGCTCTTGCACGTGGTAGATTCCAGCCTTCAATTCATCATTTCATCCAATATTTAGTTTGCAACAATGCATACACCACAACCATGTATTTACACAATGCATCTCAACATGTGCACCTACACCTATGCATCCACGTTTGCATCACCCACATAATATTTTAATGTGCATCCACTCAATGCAACCTTGCATTAATTCATGATTAATATGCATTCAAACATATTATGGCCTAACCATGACTACCCCACATAGCATGCACTACCATGATAGGACCATAAGTCCTTACTTACTTTGGTTGTTAACTCACAACCAACATACACAAATGGCATGATATAATATCATATGAATGCATTCTATCATTTTAAACAGTCACATGGTAGAGGGTTCCTCGCCCTTACTACCCCATACCTCACCATACCATGGTAGTATGGCATTCATATAAATGCATTCAACCTTTCCTATATACCATTCTACGATTACAAAATATTGTTCAAGGGGGTTCTTAGCCAATCTCATTTTGTACTTGCACAATCATAATTAAACCATTACCTGCATGGCTCCCGTTAACATCTTTGATGTTACCTGATTAGTTGGTCTCCTGCAAAGGATCACACCATCCTTCCACCCACCTCATGATCATGGATTTGTTGCCCCCAACCTTTCTTCATAAGGTTGTTGGTCACATGCAACTTCATCATGTACTCTTTAGCCATGCTTTGGTTATCTTTGGTCCTACAACCAATGCAAACAAAACTAATTATTAGAAACCACGATGATTATCTTAGTGGCTCATTGCATATGTAAAGCCTCACTATTTTATCAATATGCAATATCATATACATGCACAAACATTTTCACATGCACTGTGCAAGGTTTTATTAATATGCCATCTAGTGCATATTCATTTCATCTATCTAATATCTTTGTGTTTTCAACATTCTCATGCCATAATTTTTATGCGTATAAAACATGTAAAATACAAATACAATAGCAAGAGAGGAGTTAAGGAATTCTCCCTTTCCAATCCCTCATCGTAGCATAGAATCCCTCTTCCACATTATAGCTGTTCTGATTTCCTAGCCTCTAGCAAGTACACGAGGAATCGTTAGCAGAAATTCAATACATATACTTATGCATACTATTCCATCTTGCTACTTCCCAGGCATGCAATTCTAGAAATTTTCCATATTGACAACAAATTTTCTTTGTCAAAATAGCCACTAGCACTCTTCTGCACTAAATATCTATGATATGTGTGGATCTCATTCAAACTCTGGTCATGCATCTATGCTCTCCTCTGGATAATCTTTCCAATGCCTATCCCCGTGCTCCATTCCGATCCAGGACATGGAATTTACATTCTTCCAAAAATGCAAATTATGCCCAAATTCCCGCACCTTTTTACAAAAGTGCAATTATCCTAAAATGTCAACTTCAACCACCTATAGAATCAAATCTAGGAAGAACCATGAAAATTTTTCTATCGGGTGAAGTTATTCCATATAACAAGGAACAATCAGCAACCTTCCGATCCCTGTTTCAATTCACTAGTCAACTCCCATAAAATTCTTGGTTTTACTACTTTTTACTTTTCAGTTTTCCCCAAAATTTCAAAATTTTGGCCAAAAATGGCTATCTTCCAAACTATGCATTTTTGGAAAATATTCGTCTAATGGAAATTGTTTGTTTTAATGAGGATATGAAATGTCGAGTTCAGTAAAAAAAATTATTCCAACATCTAGGGTCACTTTTATTGTCCACAAGATTTTCAAAATCCCCAAAAAGTGGCCCAGAACAGTGCGTTTTGGCCTTCTTGCTCACCCCGACTCCACATCCTTTGGAGTTCGGCTCCAAGATTCCAAACTTAACACTTTGCCTGCTCCATGGCCATGCCATATCAATTTTAACTCAATCCGACCTTCCGTCAAGCCTCGGGACGTTGTCTTACAAACGTCACTATTCTCCAATTTATGTCAAATCGGAGCATAATGGGTTTGGGACCCTCTCTCATGCTTTCATGGCCTTCATCAATGGCCTCTGAGCCTCACAAGAATCATCCGATTCTGAGCCCGACTGCTCCTTCTACCCAAAAATCAAGTTTTGGGCTCTATATTTTTTTTTTACCTCGATCGTTGGTCGCAGCTCAACTCTGCGACCGTCACTGGTCGCATGGTCGCGGCTCAAATTTGCCAACCACTTTGGCGAAGATAAGGTTATTTGCTCTGACCGTTTCGGCGGAGATATGGTTATTTTCTCTGACCATTCTTACGCCGTCCGTGTCACTGGTCTCGGCGTTAACTTCGTCGACCTCGTCATTGGTCGCAGCATTAACTTCGTCGACCGCGTCGTTGGTTGCGGCGTTAACTCACCGACCGCATCGCTAGTCGCGACTTTAACTTCATCGACAACGTCACTGGTCGCAACGTTAACTCGCCAACCGTGTCCCTAGTCGCGACATTAAAACTTGTGATCATCGCAGCAAATTTCGCTGACACAGTCTGCAGAAAACTTCAAAAAAACACTTAATTTTTTTTTGAAATTTTATTCCTTTCTTTACAGAAGTAAGCCACTTAGAGATCATAGTTTGCATATAAAAAAATAGTAAAAGGATGTCAAGAAATTGCACCTCTTCCGTGTCAAAAATAAAATAACAAAATAATATAAAGATAGCAATAGGTTGTGCCTCCTTTCTCTCCTCCATGGAAGCAAGCAAACAAATACAAAAACAAAATGCTACTGCATTAGAAACAATGTAAAGCAAGCATTCAGCCTGAAAAGGGATTTTTGCCCTCCTTCCTCACTTTCATAAAATGAAATCAATGCAAGTAGTTTTGAAATAATCCCCAAAATAGTCATGGGAGTGATTTCCCATCCTAATCAAATAGAAGCCATGAGATCTTCAGGTTTCTTTAATTCATCTTAATTCCAAATACTAGATACATGTTCACACAATGATTTATATCCCTATGAAAGGCCCAACAGCCGCAGTGTTGAACCATAAGCTCTGATACCACTCTCTCATGTCCCCTCCCGTGGATCTAATGCAAGGAAGGGAAGATGATACGAAAATATGGGCTTTTATAAAACTTAGCACATTTCAACATTCATGATTCATATAAATATAAACAATTGCATTACAAATAAAATGCATATGTGTGCAGATGCAAATCAAACAAACATTCACAGCGGAATATGATATCATCCACACACCTTTTTCACATGCATCCACCATATCAAGAACAACCATCCATTAATTAAAACAGTGTAGAAGTAAATACACATAAGAGAATATACTTATCTCACTGTAATGTTGTCCCAAGCAACTAGCTATGTCGCTGCAACGTTCCAACCAACCATAGGTCTCTGCCCAGCCTATCTTCTTTCAACACTCAGAGACCACCCACGAGCTGGGCATGATATCTACAAGCAAAAAGGGACTCTCAATCTCAACACAGCCCAAATCAATGGATACCCATCTCATCCCCAATATTCTCTTACACACAACAAACTAAAAAACTAGGCATGGATACACATTTTCAACAATGGATTACAAATTAGGGTCTATGGGTTTTCCCCAAATCGTTGCACACCCAAAACAGATTGTGGGAAGAGGGAATCAACCCCAGGGAAGAAAACCGTCTTCTCCCACATATGTATGAGCATTCAGTGGGTCAAAATGGCCTCTATCAAACCCCAACTCGATCCCCCTTCTTCCCCATTGTTATACAACATAAAAACTCCCTTCTCCTAGCTAAGAATGAGGGAAAACACAGAAAAACATGGAGGGAAAACTCCTAGGTGACTCCTAACTCGTGAGAGAGCAAAAAAAAATGGGTGAAGAATGGATTGGGGAGAAAATTCATGGGTCTTTTCTTTCCCAAGAAGCCAAACACGAATTTCTAGGAAGGGTGGCTTGCTCATACTCGAATTTGGACAGCCATACCTCTCCATTCCCAAGGCATTAACTAGCTCAACCAACTCTTGGGAGAAATGAATGAATGGGCAGAAAAGTCAACATGGGTAGTTGAGGGTTCATGGGTTCTCTCATTGACACTTGGCTTGACTTGATTGGCTCAAGGGTTTGAATATTTCCCCCCAATTCCTTGTAAACATCATGCCCCCATCTCTTGTTGCATTGCATAGCTAGTTGTGGGCATTTATATTAAATGCATAATTACAATTCCCATGGTTCACTAGCACATGGGTAGCATAATATCCAATAATTTCCTCTGCAAGGTCGAGCATTCACTAGCGGGGCCTTGGACTTGAGCTCCATGCTGAGAATCATACATAATATGCATACAATATTTACATTATAGCCCAAAAATATTATAGGGGTCAAAATGGGGACATTACAGTTAAGATTTTCCACCTACTTTATAACTGTTAGTGAAATCCTTTTTAACACTCGACCTCTAGTTTGCAAAAATAAATAGTTCAGTATCTTCTAGTGCTTAATACAAATGTTCATACCAAGTAGAGGATTATGGCTATTACCAAATACAAAAAACACGATCTTATGTAGAAGGAAATAATCTCATATGTGTGAATGCATGAAATAAACATTGACTAAATTCTTCATAAACAATCTGGAAATGAGTTTTACCCTAATAACTCAGAACTTATACAATATGTAGAAAAACTACAATGTGTAAATAATACTTTGTTCTATTGAAACATATGTAAATGTAGAAAACTAACTTAACAAATGATTCCCTATACTTCGTAATGGATGGGACCTGATCCAAGGAAAGCCATGAACACTAAGAAACTCAAGTAGATATGCGGATCAAATTACTTTTCATTAAAAATACGAAGAATTGTAACACTAGATAGTTTTTGCCTTTGTCTCAATAAAATGCGATTACAGAGGATAATAATGTCATTATCAAAATGGGTGCTACTTTCCAAGTCAATCCATATAGCTTAAATATCTATCATATAATATATGACATAAACAAACTACTAGTTCTTCTTTTAGTGGATATTCCATGGCCGAGTCAAGTGCGCCATGACTAAGAGAATGGTCATGACACTAGTACATAAGATGTGTTTTATTACTAAAAAAATGATTAAAACCTTATCCTAAATGATTATTTCTTAAGATATGACCATTGGTCTTTTATTTTCAACCATACTTCTCTTTAGTTGTTTTATTTGAAATTATGACTTAAGTGTATTACGACTAGTGTAGTCATAAAAAAATTTACGACTAGCAAAAAAACACTAAAAAGTGTGACTATTATTTTTAATCGTTTTTTTTTGGTCTTAAAATTTGTATTTATTACAACTAATGTTATGACTAAAATATTTATGACTAGATAAAAAGAACAAAAAAGTGTGATTGATGTTTTTAATCATTTTCATCGGTCTTAAAAGTTCTAGTTTTTACAACCAATATTACAACTAAAAATTTTATGACTAGCAAAAAAACATTGAAAAGTGTGACTTATGTTTCTAATTTTTTTATAGTCCTAAAATTTCTCTTTATTACAACTATCATTGTGACTAAAAAAATTTATGACTAGCCAAAAGGACTTAAACATGTGACTAATGTGTTTAATTGTTATTTTTAGTCTTAACAGTTTTCTCTTTATTACAACTAATGTTGCAACTAAAAATATTATCACCAGTGAAAAGCTTCTGACTAATGTTTATATTTATACATTCCTTGTATACATCAAATACATACTTTTACTCGTTCAAAACTATGCTATATTCTTATTTTTATAATCATGAAAAATATTTTTCTACATATACTATATACCTTGAGATAAATAAGTGTTTTATGTACAATTACATCACTCAAAAGTAATTTTAGTTTGTAAAAAACATAACATAAAAGAAAATAGATCTACTTAAATCAATATGGCATATTAAAATGTTCTACCATTTTTTTTTAGAAATAAAATTATACTTAATATCTCAAGAATAAATATTTTCAAAACGGTAGATTACAAACATTCTTTTGAAGCATTGTTATTGATGACAATACAACATATAAGTCTCAATTGATAAAATATAGAAACAAAGCCATAGAATACAACAATGATCTTATGTTGAGTTGATTTCCTAATTCCTTCCCAAGAGGGCCCTAAATTCAACGGTCTCCATCTTCTTCTACTGATAAGTCATTTCACATACAATGATCTTATGATAAAATAAACCCACTAATGTTACAAGAATCTTACAACACAAATGAGTCCCTGTAGCATACAGATATCCAATTATATGTGGATTTCTAAAAGGGTTCGAAGGAACTTGCTACCCCATCATCCGAGCCATAGAAGCAATTTGTACAACAAATGGTGGAGAAATTTTTTGTAAAGCATAAAAGGGTCATGTCCTAATTGCATCATTGGAGAAACCTCCAATGGATTTGATACCACTTGCCCAATATGATTTATAGATGTGTGCCTTTTCACATCTTCATATAAGATATCTAATGTAATCTTATCAAATACACCAACCTGCAACCAATAAAATGCCAATATGAATTGTTAACCCACACAATCAAATGTAGAAGACTTGTTTTGATACAGAAAATAATCAACCAAAATGACTCTACAATATATTATTTGACTCCTAACTATGCTTCTAAAGTCAAGAGTTTGATTCTTTAATGAAAAATAAGACTTGGAAGTTAGTTATTTTACCTCCAAATAAGACGTTGATAGATTCTAAATGGATATATAAATCCAAACTCTTTATAATGAAGATGAAGCAAGGTAAGAGAAGAACCATGTCAAAGTCACCCTGTTAGGTAAAACTAGATTTGATGAGTGAGGTTGTGAATTCTAATAATCCAATTTCATTTAAAATTTAACGAAGAAAACCAAAATGAAAAAATGAAGTGCAAGTTGAGTTTGATGATTTACTCCTATAAGTATGTTAATCAATAATTTAAATCAATGCACTTGTTAAGATTAACTATGATTCATATGAGATTTGATGAGTGAGGTTGTGAATTCTAATATTCCAATTTCATTTAAAATTTAACGAAGAAAACCAAAATGAAAAAATGAAGTGCAAGTTGAGTTTGATGATTTACTCCTATACGTATGTTAATCAATAATTTAAATCAATGCACTTGTTAAGATTAACTATGATTCATATGAACATAATGTATTTCTAAACGGTCATAATAAGTTGAATATGCTCACCATTTATAGTTATTAAGAAATGTTTGGTTGTTGATAAGTATGATTTCCTCTTTCTTGATCCACCATATTTCCTAATAGACAAAAAGAAATATGCACATTATAGCTACCCTCTTAAAAAAAATAGCTTAAGAATCTACACTTCAGAAATAAAAAGAGAAGGTTACGTGTCAAAAAAAATTCCAAGAAAGACAAGGAAAAATAACTAAAATAATTGTATGCTAACCCAAGTAAAAGCACCAAAAAATGAGTTGCATAAATCTAGCAAAAAAATTTAGAAACACCAGTACATCCTCAAGAAGGAAAGGAACATAGAGACCTTGAAACTACGAAATATGTCAAAGAAAATATAAAACTAATTACTGAATATGCATCCATGCAATGTTGCATGTTTTTGTACCAGTTTTCTTTTTGACATCAAAAGGTATATACCCTAAAAAATAGAGATAAATAATTCGAATATTTATACTAGTTATGCAATACCATACAAACATATAAAAGAACAACTTGCATGATTAAAAATAAACAAGTATTAATCTACCACATTGTCATTTTTAATGTTCTTCGCAAATTTGAATTTGAGGATTTTTTGATGTATACTATTAAGAGATGTTCCAAAATTCATTTGAACTTGACATATATGAATATGCAAGAACATTGTGCTTGTCCATTCACTTGCTTATAACGAACATAATGTTGGCATTCTTATGCGCTTGCTTGTGAATTTATAATTGATTTCTTGCATCCATCCATCGAACAGTGTATGCGGCCTCTTCATTGATCTCAGTATGTCAATAAATGGAGGATTGTACTATGGAATGTTTTTACATGGGTCCATGCTAGTGTAGGGGGGAGGGGAGAGGAATATGATGATCAGGACTTGATCCTTGCACCTAGGTACAAATTGGCATTGACCCTGCAATCAAGGGATACTGGCATCAACCCTGTCATTTGGAGGCTTAGCTTTAACCACGCCATTAGTGGAATCTAATGCGTTTGAAGGAAGAAGAGGAGATCCATATTAGTTTTATGATCATTGACAATGAACAGAGAAATCTAGAGTCTCCCTGACACTCATCGCACTGTGATGCAAATGATTTTGACTAAAAAGTTTGATGTCCTTTGAGGTACAAATTCATTCATTTCATGTACATTGTAGGTCACTTTAATAGGAACTTGAAAATTTTATGAGTAACAAATTCTCATAGCCCATGATAATATTTCCTTTGTATGTTGTCACGAGCATAAATTTGAAAACAATTCTTACTTTGAGATCAGATTTGAGCTTCCCAACAAGAGCCAACATCAAAGTTGTCTTTCTAGAGCTTGGAGGTCCTATGGGGCTAACCCGGGTTCTGCATATTTCCTTATTGTAGATCCAACAAAATCCCGTTCACTGACTCTTTCGGCATCAACATGTGAACAGGTTGAAGTCTCACCCGAAGCGAAGATGGGTGGTTACAGAATCAGATTTCTTCAACCTTGGTGACGTGTGGTTATGTTATGCGAGTTTGCTATGCACTCCTTACTAAACATCCACTTAATAGATCATTACCAATACTTAACTGCGCACTTTGTAGTTATCAACAACCTACAGACTTCGCTGAATCATTTCTATCTCTACTCTAATAACTACTTATGTATCATACTTAACATGACTTCGCAATGTTCATACATGTGTGTTTTGCTTACTTAACACATCATTCTCATTCACATTCATATGATAACAAATATATAATCATAATCATACTGAACACAAACCATAACATAGATTCATACACTCAACCCAGATATTTATGTGGTTCACCCCCTAGATGGGAGCTATGTCCACAGGAACTGTTCTTATATAACTTGGAAGGGGTAACAGTTCCAGTCTACATACTCACTTGCAGACTCTTCTCTACAATAGATCTCTGTGCACACAATTCCAGACTTTTCCTCTCTTAGATCTCTCTCAGTCTAGATCTAACTCTCAGTCAAATATATGTCTAATAAGATCTAACTCTTCCTTATACAAAATTTTCCTTTATATAGATTGTGCCCGAAGGTCACATCTTTACAATAACTATGGGCCAACCCCCATAGTACCCTTAAACCAAAAATGGCATGGTTCTTCTATTGACCACACTTTGCCTTAACTTTTCTAGAGCTCTGTTGTCCTTTTGTGCCACTTTTCTGGATCTAAATCTTCTTCTGGTAGTCGCAGTTCTAACCGTGCAGCTTTGACACTATAGTGGTGCGTCCTTTGCACAATTCCACTTCTTTATTATTCGCTTCTATAGTTGATAGTCTGCCG
This sequence comes from Larix kaempferi, assembly GCA_027924585.1. NCBI lineage: Eukaryota > Viridiplantae > Streptophyta > Pinopsida > Pinales > Pinaceae > Larix > Larix kaempferi. The sequence goes on along the minus strand of BSBM01000962.1, from coordinate 4,053,472 downwards.
CTTCATTCATAACTTCTCCAACTAACTTGATCATCCTTATTAATTTGTCTTTACTAAGGGCACATGTCCTTTCCTTCCAACTTCGCGTCGCTCCATACCCTACTCCGAGGAATTGCGGAGTTGCTGTTGAATATTGTAACTTCTAAGAATATTATATTTGTACATTATTTATTCCGGAGATGTTCCATCCCTCCGATGTGATTTTATTATGTATCCGGAGATGTTTATTCCTCCGAGGAATTGTGTTAACTAGGGTTGTTAGACCCACCATGTGGGGGTCGGCCTTGAAGTTAGGTTTTAGGGGTTATTAGATTTCTCCAGGAGAGGTCGGCCCCATTAGGTATTTTTGGTGGTCAGAAGTGTGTATAAATAGAGGAGGTGAACTCCTCATTAGATCACTCACTCACTTGTGAAAAGTGGCGCACTTGTTTGGGAGATCTGCTAAGGAGGAATAGAAGGAGGGAGCACATCTTGTATTTTGGTTAATCATCTTATTGAGGAAAGCTTTGCTGGGTTTTCTACCCCATGAGGGTTTCCCAGGGTAAATATTGTGTCTATCTTGTGATTATGCTTCTTTCAGTGATCCTGCTAGTCTATTTGGTTTAAATTTAACATGGTATCAAAGCCATACTGAATAGGACATCTTTCACAAGGTAAGAATACCTCTCTCTCTCTCTCCGGTGAAGTTAGCGTTTCAGCCCAAAGTTGGTATTATTGAATTTTGGTTGCATGGCTGGATATCCCTTTTCAATACCTTTCTTTTAAGCCCTAGATCGAACTTTTTGGTTGGGTAGAACTCCGGGAAATCCAAACCCTAATTCTACCAAAAGTGGGATACGTCAGATTTTGGTTTCAGAAAAAAGTTGGAATTTTTGAATTCTGATTACATGGCTGGATAGCCCTTCTCAAGAGCATTCTTTTGAGCTATATATCGAACTTTTTGGTTGAGTAGAACTCCGGGAAAGTCAAACCCTAATTCTACCAAAAGTGCGATAAAATTCTGTTCCAGATTCCGGAAAAGTGAAAAGTAACTTTTCAGGTAAGTCTGCTCTGTCTCTTGGACTCCCCCAAGAGAAGATGGCTCCAAACACTAAGCTTGAAGACAAGCTAGAAGGTATAGAAAATTTCCGGGCATGGAAATACAAAATTGGTCTCATTATTGAGGAGAATGATCTTGCTCAGTATATCAAGGAAGAAGTTGCAGAACCAGAAGGAGATGAAGCCAAAGAAAATCATAGGAAGGATTTGATTAGGGCAAAGAGAATCATAGCTGATTCCATTAAAGACCACTTGATTCCCCAAGTGGCCTCCAAGAAGACTCCAAAGGAAATGTATGATGCCCTAGGAAGAATGTATGAAGGAAAGAACATCAATAGGAAGATGAACCTGAGGACTCAATTGAAGAGCACCAAGATGCACAAAGGAGAATCCATTCAAGACTACTTCTCAAGGGTTTCACAAATCAAGGAACAACTAGATGCAATTGGTGATACCCTTGATGAGGATGAACTTGTGATGATTGCTCTCAATGGTCTCACTAGATCTTGGGATGATCCAGGTGGATATTGGTGGCCACCCACCTTTCCAGCTGGCTCAAAACAGTTTTATGGCAATTTTGGTATTGTACTATTTTTAGCAGTTTTTCGGGTCCTGAACTTCCGGGGCCATTTTGAGGCCCTAAACGACCTTTTTTGGCAATTTGGGGGGGCCAAATGGTTGCCTCCGGCATGCATTTGGCCCCAGTTGAAAGTTGTAAATCTCGGATAGACCTTTCCAACGGGCTACCGAGCGCCCCAAACGGAGATCGTATGCAAAAGTTACGACCCCGGGAAGTTGATGTACTAACTTACCCAAACGGGGCCCACATGACTTTTGGCGCTTCATCTCCTAGGGTTAGGTTTTTGGATGTCTAGGGTTTTTGAAATTCCTGTTTATTGTAAAAGGCCTTGAGAGCCTCATTGTAACCATCTTCTTGCGAAATGAGAGCAGCCGTCACATCTCTTCTCAGAGATAAGCCGCCACCATTCCAGCAAGCTTGTTTTCCGCTGCATTTTTTCAGTTCTAGCTTATTTCCTTATTGAATAGAAAACCAGTTTTACTGTATCTCTGTTATTTTGTGTTAAGCATCTGATAATAATCTGTATTCATTTCGTTCTACTCATAAAATTCGGATCATGGGAGTCATTTATACAAACCATGTGTGCTAGGAAAGAGACCATGAAGTTTGATATAGTATGGGAGGATTGCGTTCAAGAAGAAGCTAGGGTTGCAAACGGAGAAGCTCTTCTTAAAGAGGATGACCAAGCTTTGGCCACTCATACCAAAAGAAGAAGAATGAGTCATCTCAAGAGAGTTGACCACAAAGGATCTCAACACTTCTCTAGATCTAACAAGAGAAGAGGACCAAATTCAGCAAGAGATCTTTCCACAGTAGAATGCTACAATTGTCATAAATTAGGACACATCTCCAGATTTTGTCCTTCTCAAAAGAAGAAGTTCTTCCACAAAAGACATTATGCACATATGGCAGAAAATGATAGTGAAGAAGAAGAAGAGGAAGAAGATGAAGAAGAAGAAGAGGTAGAGGTAAAACCTAAAAGGAAAAGATGTAAGGTGAAGAAAGAAGATCCAGAAGAATATGTTCTATTCTCTGCACTCTCTGGATCTGTATCTCCTGGAGAAGATACATGGCTCATTGACAGTGGTGCTTCCAAGCACATGACAGGTCAAAGGAAGACCTTCTCAAATATTGAAGAAAAGTCTTCTTCACAGAAAGTATCTCTAGGAGATGACTACCAATATCCCATCAAAGGAATTGGTGAAGCTAGCTATAAGCTAGATTCTGGAACACCCTTGAATATGAAAGACATCTTATATGTACCAGGTTTAAAGAAGAACCTTCTCTCTATTTCAGCACTAGATAAGAAAGGTTTTAGAGTAGCCTTCATAGATGGACAAGTACTCATGTGGTCCAAAGGAAAAACAATTAAAGATGCAGTTGTTATTGGTGAAGAAGAAGGAGGTCTCTATAAACTCAAGGGCCATTCAGAAGCTGCCCTTGCACATGAGATCTCTAGCCCCAGTGAGATATGGCATAGAAGATTAGCTCACATCAACTTTAAAGCCTTACCCTATGTAAGCAAGGTAGTCATAGGATTACCAGATTTGAAAGCTGATCATGATGGCTCATGTAAAGGGTGTAAGAAAGGGAAAAATATCAAGAACCCCTTTCCAAAGAGTGAAACAAAGACTAAGAACATTTTAGAACTAATACACTCGGATGTATGTGGACCAATGCCCACCACTTCTCTAAGTGGGTTTGAATACTATCTTTTATTCATTGATGACCATTCAAGGAAAACTTGGATATACTTCCTGAAAGGTAAGAATGAAGTCTTTGGAAAATTTAAAGAGTTCAAGGCTCTAATAGAAAATCTATGAGAGAAGAGAATCAAGATTCTCAGAACAGATAATGGCGGAGAATTTACCTCAAAGGAATTTGAGGACTTTTGCAAAGAAGCTGGAATTAAAAGGGAACTAACTACTCCTTATAATCCCCAACAAAATGGGGTGGCTGAAAGGAAAAATAGAACAATCATGGAAGCTGTGAAGACCATGATACATGATCAAGATCTTCCCATGTATCTATGGGCTGAAGCAGCCAAGACAACAATATATGTGCAAAATAGATTATCTCATAGTGCTCTTGAGTTCAAAACTCCAGAAGAAGTATTTACAGGTAAGAAGCCTGAGGTAAGTCATCTTAAAATATTTGGGTGTCCTGTGTACATCCACATTCCAAAAGAAAAGAGAACCAAGTTGGACCCTTCTGGTAAGAAGGGAATATTTGTTGGTTATTGTGAATCATCCAAATCCTTCAGAATTTACATTCCAGGCTTTCATCACATAGAAATAAGTAGAGATGTAACATTTGATGAAGAAGCAGCTCTCAAGAAATCCAAGAAGTGCCAACTTGATGAAATCTATGAAGAAGATACTTCTCCCAGAATCACAGAGGCTGTACCCATGCCTGAAGATGATTCTCCAGAGGATCATGACATGTTGGAACCACAAGAGCCTCCTATTACAGACTTATCCAAGAAAATAAGGCCAGCATGGGCTAGAGATATTATTCAAGGAGCTGAAAGATATGGAGCTCTTGAAGGCTCCACTAGAGAAAGAAAGAAACCAAAACTAGTGTCCAACTATATGGCCTTGATGAGTGTGATCTTGTGGATCAACTACCTACTAGCTATGAAGAGGCAGCTCAGAAGAAAGAATGGGTAGAAGCAATGACAGAAGAATATCAATCAATAATGAAAAATGATGTTTGGGATATAGTTCCCAAACCGAAAGATAAAAGTGTGGTTTCTTCCAAATGGATTTTCAAAATAAAACATGCCGCGGATGGAAGCATTGAAAAATACAAAGCAAGATTTGTAGCTAGAGGATTCTCTCAGAAGGAGGGAATTGACTATGAAGAAACATTTGCACCAGTTGCTAGGTATACTTCAATTAGAACTATCATGGCACTTGCATCCATGATGAAGTGGAAATTACACCAAATGGATGTTAAGACAGCTTTTTTGAATGGTGTAATTGAAGAAGAAGTATACATAGAGCAACCTCAAGGGTTTGAGGTTAATGATGGAAGAAATCATGTATGCAAATTGAAGAAGGCATTATATGGGTTGAAACAAGCTCCCAGGGCTTGGTACAGAAGAATTGACAATTTCTTAAGTAGCATGGGCTTTACCAAAAGTAAAGCTGACCCAAATCTTTATCTGAAAGTGATGGATGATGAACCAGTTATATTGCTGTTATACATAGATGATCTATTCCTAACTGGACACGAGAAACAAATTATTGAAAGCAAGAAGAAGCTTTCTTCAGAATTCGAGATGAAAGATCTCGGATTAATGCATTACTTCTTAGGCTTAGAAGTATGGCAAGAACCAAAAGGAATCTTTCTAAATCAAGGTAAGTATACTGTGGAGATTCTCAAAAGATTTGATATGTTGGAGTGTAAAGCCATGGCCACTCCCATGGACTCCAACTTAAAGTTATTAGTTAATGATTCATCAGAATTAGTGGACATAACTCTATATAGACAAATCATTGGATCATTAATGTACTTAACCAATACTAGGCCTGATATATGATTTGCTGTAAATACCCTAAGTCAGTATCTAGTATAACCTAGAAAGGTTCACTTAATAGCTGCAAAGCATATAATGAGGTACCTAAAAGGTACATTAGATTTTGGCCTATTTTATCTTGGAGGTCATGAACTCAGACTACATGGTTACTTAGATTCTGATTGGGCAGGTAGTGTCTCAGATAGAAAAAGTACTTCAGGTGGATGTTATGGTCTTGGATCTGCCATGATCTCATGGTTCAGCAAGAAACAATCGAGTGTGGCCCTCAGTACTGCTGAAGCTGAATATATAGCTGCCTGCTCTGCTAGCTGTGAAGCAGTATGGCTTCGGAAACTTTTATCTGGAGTGTTTGACTTAGAAATGGACCCCACTGTGATTATGTGTGATAATCAAAGTTGCATCAAGATGACTGAAAATCCTGTATTTCACGATAAGTCAAAGCACATAGAGATCCGATACTTTTATATACGAGATATGGTGCAGAAAGGAGCTATCAAGCTAGAGTATATAAGCACTGAGGATCAAATTGTTGATATCCTGACCAAACCTCTGTCTCGAGTGAAGTTTGAACATTTCCGAGACAAGCTTGGTGTAGTTCAGAAGGACCCTCCTCGAAAGGGGGAGTAGCACAGTATCTGACAAACAAGTCTATCTCATCAATGATGAGGTTACCTATTTATTGTACTTATTTACCTAGAATTATTTAGATGTAGGACTCTTATATTCTTTCTTTTGATGATAGACGTATACATGCTTTTGATTATTAGATGTGTACATGCTTTTGATGATTAGATATACATGCTTTTGATGATAGATGTATACAGGCTTTTGATGATAGATGTATACATGCTTTTGATGATTAGATATACATGCTTTTGATGATAGATGTATACATGCTTTTGATGATTAGATATACATGCTTTTGATGATAGATGTATACATGATGATACATGTTGTGTTTATACATGTTTTGATGATGATGATACATGTTGTGGTTATACATGTTTTGATGATGATGATACATGTTGTGGTTTGATGATGATGATACATGTTGTGGTTATACATGTTTTGATGATGATGATACATGTTGTGGTTATACATGTCTTGATGATGATGATATATGTTGTGGTTATACATGTTTTGATGACGATGATACATGTTTTGTTATACATGTTGTGAAGGGATTGAATCATTCCTGGACTTCAGTCCTAAAGAAGAGCCGTAGACATATGTCTTCGAAAATAAAGTTCTTGGTGAACATGTGAAGGGATTGGATCATTTCTGGACTTCAGTCCTAAAGAAGAGTTGTAGACGTATGTCTTCGAAAATAAAGTTCTTGGTGAACATGTGAAGGAATTGGATCATTCCCGAACTTCATTCCTAAAAAAGAGTCATAGACGTATGTCTTCGAAAATGAAGTTCTTGGTGAACATGTGAAGGGATTGGATCATTCTTGGACTTCAGTCCTAAAGAAGAGCTGTAGATGTAAGTCTTCGAGAATGAAGTCCTTGGTGGACGGTGAGGGATTAAGTCATCCTTGGACGTAGGTCCTAAATGCACGGTTGAGGATTAAGTCATCCTTGGACGTGGTCCTAAATGTACGGTGAAGGATTAAGTCATCCTTGGACGTGGTCCTAAATGTACGGTGGAGAATTAAGTCATCCTTGGACGTGGTCCTAAATGTACGGTGGAGGATTAAGTCATCCTTGGATGTAGGTCCTAAATGCACGGTTGAGGATTAAGTCATCCTTGGACGTGGTCCTAAATGTACAGTGAAGGATTAAGTCATCCTTGGACGTGGTCCTAAATGTACGGTGGAGGATTAAGTCATCCTTGGACGTGGTCCTAAATGTATGGTGGAGGATTAAGTCATCCTTGGACATGGTCCTAAATGTACGGTGGAGGATTAAGTCATCCTTGGACATGGTCCTAAATGTATGGTGGAGGATTAAGTCATCCTTGGACGTGGTCCTAAATGTACGGTGGAGGATTAAGTCATCCTTGGACGCTGTCCTAAATGTACGGTAAGGATTGGATCATCCTTGGACTTTGGTCTTGTAAACTGAGCTGTAGACATGTGGTCTCCGAGAACATGATAGGACTGGATCATCCCTGGACTTCGGTTCAAAAGGTACATGATAGGACTGGATCGTCCCTGTACTTCGGTTCAAAAGGTACATGATAGGATTGGATCGTCCCTGGACTTCGGTTCAAAAGGTACATGACTGGTTTGCATCATCCATGGACATAGAGAACTGGATTGATCGTATGATGATGATGCTGATGATCGTGTGATGACGATACTGATGATCGTGTGATGACGATGCTGATGATCGTGTGATGACGATGCTGATGATCGTGTGATGACGATGCTAATGATCATGTGATGACGATGTTGATCGCGATGCTGATGATCGTGTGATGACGATGTTGATCGTGATGCTGATGATCGTGTGTTGACGATGCTGTTATGACGATGCTGTTATGACGATGCTGATGATTGAGTACTATCAACTCTGATGATGTTGATGTTCCAGTAACTAGTCAAGTTACTGATGATGATGAATTGAAGAAAGCTTTCGATGATATATAGATGATGTAGTAAATGACTCCTTGCTCCTGCAGATGTTGTTATAATATCCTTCTCGTTAAGGGGGAGTGTTGAATATTGTAACTTCTAAGAATATTATATTTGTACATTATTTATTCCGGAGATGTTCCATCCCTCCGATGTGATTTTATTATGTATCCGGAGATGTTTATTCCTCCGAGGAATTGTGTTAACTAGGGTTGTTAGACCCACCATGTGGGGGTCGGCCCTGAAGTTAGGTTTTAGGGGTTATTAGATTTCTCCAGGAGAGGTCGGCCCCATTAGGTATTTTTGGTGGTCAGGAGTGTGTATAAATAGAGGAGGTGAACTCCTCATTAGATCACTCACTCACTTGTGAAAAGTGGCGCACTTGTCTGGGAGATCTGCTAAGGAGGAATAGAAGGAGGGAGCACATCTTGTATTTTGGTTAATCATCTTATTGAGGAAAGCTTTGCTGGGTTTTCTACCCCATGAGGGTTTCCCAGGGTAAATATTGTGTCTATCTTGTGATTATGCTTCTTTCAGTGATCCTGCTAGTCTATTTGGTTTAAATTTAACAGTTGCTTCTCCAGAAACTGGTCGATGTTAGGCCTCGCCTAACTTGTACTTTTTCCATAAAAAAATCCTCCACTTGGGCTTCTCCCAACAGGCCCCTAAAACTTACTTGTGGCTCTCCCCTGAGCCACTTTCACTGAGTTGCTTCGACTTCACATCCCCTGGGATGTTTGAATTCATAGCGAATTCCTAAAAAGTTGAACTCAACCTTGCAACTTTTTCCTTAGTCTCTTACTCAAACTGCTTAATCGTTTTGAGCATCATCTCTTAGACGATCTCTTGTAGTTCCTCCTTCACTATATTCTCTGTTGTCCGGAGTTCTTGCAATGTTTCCAAAATTTCCTCAGAAAGTGTAAGTGCTTCTTCCTGCATCGGCTGTAACTTCGACAAAGTTTCAGCTTCCTTTATCCTTAATGCTTTCAGCTCCTTCTGAATTTCTTTCATCTCTACGAACTTCTGGATCCTTTTCCTTGGCGGAAAATCCTTCATAGCCATGTTTATAGAATCATGATCTTTCTTCCTTTGCTGAAATTCATCCTGAATTTTATGTAACTCAGGGTCTTCCTGCAGCACACCCATACCTTTGTGATTTATTCAAGTAGGTCTTGACATCTCACCACCTCTACGGATATTATTTCTGTTGAAGCCTTCAACTCTTAGGCTCTTGCTTCTTTCACATTTGGCGGAGTGCCAGGCTGTTTCCGAGATTATAAATCAACAATATTCTCTTTGTATCCAATCTTCATATCCTCCATCTTAGCTTTGATATTGTCCACAACATCACTAATATTCAAAATAGTTGCTTCTACTTCAGGCTCTTCTGCGCAGTCTGGGATCTTTGCGCAAACTTCAACAACAAATTTATTCAACTTTTTCTGCTTCTCTTGTGCATATGCTAACTAATTGGTCTTCAATGCGCATTCATCCTTTAGCTCTTTGTAGCTATATTCCAGCTTCAGATTATGGTTATAAGAGACCATGTCTCTATCTCATATTTATTCCACAACCTGTAAATGCAGATTATGTAATCCTTCGATGGGAAACAACCCAACGTTAATGTCTAGATGTGTGAGCTGCTTCGCACCTTCAATAATATTGTCAGTTGGGAATATTACATTCATCATCTCTATTCTGAATAGCTGAGGTCTCAACGTCAATCCAGGTACCTTTCTTTTCCTTTGGTTTGACTCGTCTTTCCTATCTTCAGAATTTGATTCTCTTACCAAGTCTCGTTTGACTTGTTCAACTCTTGCTATGAGACTCTTTAGTTCTGTGAGGATTTCCATCATGCCTACTAGGATTTATTCTTGATTTGTATCCTTTAATGCAAGTGTCTCTTCAATATGCTCATTCACACGAGCTGCAATGTAGTCATAATCGTCACCATGCAACTGTGCATCGAGCAGATCCTTGTTTAATTTATGTTTCTTCCTTTGTGCTCCTTCCGCCATGGCTATGTCGGGTTCCTTCCTTTTCTCTCCTGTTGGTAGACCAGTAGCTTGTTGTTGTTCTTCTCCTTGATCTGGTTCTGGTTTTTGCACGTTTGTTGTCTCATCATCTTGGTACTACGTATTTTTAGCTGCAGTTCCCGCTTATGTGGTGATCAGCGTTGTTGGCACATCAATCTTCCACTCTGGTGGCCATTCTTCTATGATCAGATTAATTTTTTGTCCATCTAACTGATATAGGCCTTCAAACCATTCATGATTCTTTAGTTGTGCTCTCAGATGAATGTAGATGAAGTGAAGTCCATATTTGAAAGTCATCTTATGAATATAGATAGTTGTTACTTCTTTAGTGATATGCAGAGTCCTCTGGATGAATTCACATAACTATTCATAATACGTAAACAAATGTATGTTGTTTATCTTCTGTCTGTACGACTTCGAGTTTTCCAACATGTTCACAAAACTCAGTCCTCAACAATCTCCAATGAATATCAGGATATTATGTTGATAGTTAGGTTCTTTCCATCCTACAAAGGAGATCAACACTAACAACAAACTGCAATTGAACTGATATCCACCATCTTGTGTATCTCGAATATCATCTAGAAATTCGTTCAACAGATAGCTCTCCCAATTGTATTGAAGTCCATCCTTGGCCTTCGCAGCTAAGGATATCGCAATGGTCAACACCTCGTTCGGTATGCATTTCTTTAGGATTTTTCCTACAAGGAGTTGGACTTTGAACCGCATAGCTTGATCCTTGATTCCAGCTATTTTATATCTGCAGTTTCCCTTGAGTAAACCAAATTCTCTGTTCATTATCTTGGAAATCTCTTTATCCTTGTTCATGCATACAAACTCGACTACGGGATCAGCACCTCTCTTGCTCAAGTGCGTGATCTGGTAGATGAGATCTATGTTAATTTCTATCTTGCGTTCTAACCACAAGTATCCTTAGTGTGTGCATGAAAGTAGTGTGCGCACAACCATTGTGATCTATGGGATCCTAACAAAGTGCAAATGCGCAGCAAGTTCAACAACCCTGATTGTTGCAACAACGCAATCGAGTATTGCACTTGAATGGTTGTCTACTTGTTGGCTTCATCATGCACATGTATTGATCTAGTTTAAACTATGGGCACTTTGCTTCTTTCAGCAAATCATGGTTCTCGAAGTTTCACTCTCGAATTTTACCAAGAAAATTCTCCTTAATTCGCACATGAATCGACATGGGTGGCAGCAGAATATCATATTGTAGATTCTTCATGAGAAGCACCTCTGGTGCATAACGTTTCCTCGAAACAAGCAAGATCGGTTTGTCTCGAGGCAGTTATGGTGGAAATGACTTCGGAATACTTGCGACCTTCAACTTTTCTTGTTTTGTGGCCTTTTGCTTGTCTTTTTGCTCCGACTCTGATACATTTCGCGGTGAAACTCTATATGATCCACCTCTCTCTGGGACGTATTTCTTCATGGGCGTGGTGTGGCCACAACAGATCCCATGCTTCAGCTAAGCATAGGAGCCCCAATTTTTGAAATAAACACAAAGGTATTTGGGTAAGTGTTCTTGTGGACATTAGATTTTCAACTTGGTTTTAGTAGTCTTATGCTTCTACCTTTGATCATCATTCTAGGAATTTTCTAAGTGTTTTGGTCGCAAGTAGATCTAAATTTTGGGTATTTGATCATCTGTTTTCTGCTTGCTCGAAACCCGACATTCTGACACCACGAAACCCTGAACCCGAAAGGTGTGGGTTGCAGGGTTAGGTTTTTAGTCGTTTGAGTTTAGTCTTCCCGAAACCTGCAACCCGAAGGATGCGGGTTGCGGGATTCTCTTGCTAATAATTTTGGGAATTTGTCGTCCCAAAACCTGAAACACGCAACTGCGGCTTTCGGATTTCGGGAGTGTGCTTTACCTTTGTTCACATTGTGTGTTCCTGAAACCCGCAACCCGAAATGTCGGGTTGCAAGATGCGGGAAAAGCTTTTCCGAGTTTGATGATTGTTTTTGTCTACGAATCCTGCAACCCACAAGTTTCAGTTTGCGGCTTTCGGAAACTCGTTTTTACCTTTGTGGTCATCTTGCCATCCCAAACCGATGTTCCGCATCAGCTAATATCAACCGTCCATTGCTTCTAATCGCATGGTTACGATTTAACCTGGAAAAACGATAAATGAGGGTTTTTCTTTATTTTCTTTTATCATTTTCACTATTGGAAATTATCCTGCTGTGCCGATTTTTTACTACGGATTTCGTACTAGGGGGGCATTTTTACTAGCTTTCCATTATTCCAAGTTGGTTTTCTGTCACTGTTGCATTTGCAATTAGTATTTTCTTTATTTTGATTTTAGTTTTGATTTTCTTTTCCTTTATCTATCAGATTTTTCAAAGCTCTGCCACCATGTTGAAAAACACCTGGTCTAAGACAGCTAACAAAGATTCCCTGACCAAAGACCCCAATTTTGGTATTTTCTCTGATATGAGTGAAAGGGTTACGGAAACCTATTAGATGGATTGGTCAAACATATATGCCATATTTGACAATGATGACCTTTCTCACTTTGAAAATGACCAACTTGTGTATGATAAAATTAGGGCTTCTCAGATACACGCCATCGCTGCTCCTCCTGCCATTTTCCCTTAAACAGATGCTGTCAAATGGATAATTGAGAATGAAAACCCCAAAGACTGGTCGTTTAACGATAGCACAGGGTCTCAATTGACCAATTTCCGCCCTGAAGTTTTTATTCGAGCTTTCACTCTTAAACCACATGTCCAGACCCTTAATCCCGAGTTCATACAGTCCTCAAAAACCCAGTATAACTTCAACGAGATGTTAAAGTCCTGGATGGTCAAACCTAATGCTTTTGTGCCCAAGGCCGACAACCTGCACCCTATGGTCTGGTTCATAGAACCCTACTCTTTGTTAGTAGCCATGCTTTGTAGGCTTTTTGGCCTTCCCAATTGTTCTATCTTCAAAGCTGAATGGGCGCCCATTGCACATCATGTATTAACTACCGACGAGTCTTTCCCATGGGCTTCTATCCTCTTGTCTGAATTGAAAAACGCCATTGAAGACTATCAGAAGGAACCTGCCCTAAAGAAACCACATATTTACCTCTTGGATTATGTAATTGATGTTTTCTGCTTAGAATTCCAATATCCAAATCTAGGTTGTAATTGGACCCCTTCGGACCCACCTATTCACATTTATGACTGAGCATTGTGGGATGGGAACTTCATCCCTTTATTTTATGACATCTATGCTCATTTTCTGGGAACTGTTTATTTCAATATTTTCAAGCAGGAAGCACCTGCAATCTTAGCTGATGCCAAAGCTTTCATCAATACCATTGGTGATTGGTATGTTGGTGAATATTTCTCATACATCAGAGTTTATCGAAGTGACATAGTACACCTTCTTCCCAGGATAGTTCTTGACAGGCTGGTTATATAAGAAGTCTCCTTTTAGACTGTCATAGATGGTATGTATAAGAATATTTTAGTCCCTCGAAAGAAAGGATGGCCTACGTTTGGTTTGAACCTTGGGTCACTAGTTATTCCAACTTCAAATTGGGCTACAGTGCTCGGTAAGCAGTTGGATGCTCTAATATTGGGCCTTGCTCGCAAAAGGAAGCATGATCCCAAGAAAATTCTTGATGCACACCTCAAGCAGATCCATGTTAAGATAGATTATGTCCATGAGGTGATTCCAGATGAATTTATCTACCAAGGAGTCAACACGTTTTCTGAAGTACTTTCCAAGACTAGCAGTTTGGAAGAGCAGCATAACATCATGCATTATCATAAACACCTTAAGATCAGGACCCTGAGCTACATAACTATGCAGCTAAACCTGATAGAACATGTAAGGAGAGAAAGAGAAGAGAAGGATGCTCAGAAAGCTAAAACTCCTCGAATGTTTACTTGTTCAGAAGGGGAAAAGGGCAAAGCTTATGGATCCTCCTCCTCAAATCAAGACTGCTGAAGAAGTTAAAGTTATGTTGCAGACATCTCATCAGTTCAAGCAGGGGTTAGCACAAATCACCTATGTATTGGGTACCTATGCAATTGAACCTCAGAAACTCACTGAGGATATCAAAACATCCACTGCAGCTACACAAGAAGATGATGATCTTATGATAATCCAAGCTAGCTCATCCAAGAGGCAAAAGGTCATTGCTCCCGCAACACAAATTCCCCCTGAAGATATAATTGATTGTGATCTTGAGGAGAAACCTCACCCTCCAGCATTGGTGACAGAAGAAATCACTCAAGATTCACAGGCAGTTGTTGATTTGCTGAATACCATTCAGATGGACCACCCTTTTGTTGATCAACAAGAGTCATAGGTTACAACATCTCTTCACATCACAACTAAAGCATTGTTGCTACCATCTATTCAAGAACTTACTGCCTTGACTTCTGGGATGGAAATTCCACTTTCCTTATCATAGTTGTTTAATACTATCACCACCACCACTGTTCCATTCCCAAGCAACTTAGCTTCTTTCACAATTCCATCATCCAACATCATGGAGGTTCAGTCCTTGACTACCCCTTCCCAATTATCCACATCTATTTCATTGTCCTCCACTACTGGTGAGACACCTCTATTTTCCCAGTCACCAGCACCAGTCAATGTTGATAACTAGGTTTCACTTTCTGAAGCCTTTGTCTCAGTTCCTTCCCGAACTCAGGCTTTGTAAGTCACCCAAGCCATCTCCACACCTTTGATTATTCCTCAAATCACAGTGTCTATGCCAAGCCTTGCTAACACTCAAACACCCTCACTGATATCAATAGTAAGCATTCCTTCTACCTCCACAAGGATGGTGATTGAATATGCAGATGATGATATAATTCCTATTGGGAACTACTTCTACAACAAAGATGATAGGACAGTAGTCAAGAGAACCAGGAAATGAGGTAAAGATCATGCTGGGTTATAAGCACCTGTTCCAGATCAGGTAATATGGGCTCCCAGGACAAATAACCCTCAGATTGAAGCAGTTGAAACAGATGCAGCTTTAGGGGCTTTTGTAAGTGAAAATTTAGATTCAGTCCATGTTCTGGACCGAGAAGTTGATCTAAGGGAAGAAGAGATTAGGAGACTTAAAGAGGAACTGGCTCAAACCAAGGAACAACATGCAATTGAAATTGTTGACCTTAGGAATGCATGGGAAGACAGGTTACAGGCTTTAGAGCAGAGGAATTATACTCTCCAGAATGAACTTTTCCTAGCACAAACTCAGAATGATTCTAATGCTCAAAGAATGTCTGTTCTGGAGAAGCAAGCTGAGGATGCAACTGCAAGTGTAGCCTCCTCCATTTTTTATAGGTTTACACCTCTTGAGTTCAAGAATTTGGCTTCCCAAGTTAATCAGGAACACCACAAGTTGTTAGAGAAATTGTACATTGCCCTAGATGAAATCAAAGAATCTTTTATCAGTTTCTCTAAGATGTCTTCCACCATTGAAGAACAGGAAGCCAAAAGAATTCAAGCATATAAGGCATAGGAAAATGTCTCTGAATGGCAAGGATATATAAAGGACAGGCCAGATGATATACCGGTCCTCAGTAGTTTCCATTTTAAGAAGGTTAAAGATGCACTGAACACTTGGCTCGATTTGAATGAGACAACTGAGGAGATTGTCAGGAAATCAAAGACATCTGCACTCCGCGTTGGCATGCAGTAGATAACATCATGAATGAACTGCAGCTCTCGCTTATGGATCCTATTTTGGATGCCTGCCCTCCCAAATGCTGACTTGAGGAAATTGAGCATAGATGCGAAGAGGCTGAGCAAAAGATTTGAGCCCTTGATGAAGTTAGCATCGATGGTCTGGACATGCTGATCAGGAAACCTTTCATCATGGAGGGAAAAATCCATATTGATCTTTGCACTTGGCACAAGTTAGCCAAACATGACATGGAAGAGAACACGTGTAACGCTCAGCTGGGCTTAGAATCTACAAATTATCCAAACATAGATGAGCTGTTGGAAGTATGGCATACTTGGCAGGATTATATGGATCGGTAGCCTGATCCGAATTTTGTAATCCCTATCTCTTGGGAATTTCTATTTTGTGTTCTGTTATGATTTTTATTTAAAGGGGAATCCCTCTCTTTGTTAAGGATTGGGAATTTTTGGTTAAGGAATCAGCGGGAGACGAACTGGAGATACACTGTCTTATCGGGATTTGTAATTTTGTTTCAAGAACTTCTTTAATACAGTGAAGTAATCTTTTGAATCATCTCTTGTTTATTGTTCAAGTTTCTTTGACTATGCCTGATTTCTTACTTCAAATTGTCATCTATAGTATTTGATCTTTGCAAGTAATTGATTTCACATAAATATTTGTTATACTGATTTCTCTTTATAGCTGATTTGTGTGAGAAAATGTTTAATTGAATTTCTGTCAATTAAGTTGTTTTCTTTATCGATTTCTGCAAGTGATCAACATTTCATATAATCATTGTTAATTTTTCAATTAACAGGGTGACTACAGGTTTATCTTGAGTAAGTTTACATGCTTACATTGTTTTCATTTAATTTTCATTAAACGATTATGATTTAAGTAAACAAGTAAAATACATCTTTTACATTTATGTTGAGGTTTGTAAACATACTTGTTTCTTTTACATCAAGATTGATCTGCACAACAAAAATATTTCATCTTAGAATAGGTCTAACTTAGAGTAGATCTTTCTATTTTAAATAGGTTAAGTTAGGACACTTCTAATTTTTCCACATTTTTTTTCCTTAACTGGAGAATCGATCTTTTGATCAAAAACTTCAATTCATAGAGTGCCAGCGGAGGCCGAATATCCGTGGGAGATTTCCATACGAAACAGGCTGGGGATAGAACTGCCTTTGCGTAGGGTCTTTCGAAGCCTTTCAGTCTGGGTTTTCCCCCTCTGCTGGGAACCTTGGACCCATTCCATCACTTTGCAATTAAGGGCACCAACAAACGACGCTAGAAGGAGGTCCATTTGACATATAAGGGCACTTGAGCTTTGTTAATCAGATTGTTTTATAATGGCTCTGGCCCGAGAATATGTATTTAGTTGTTTCTCTAGACAGATTAGTTTTCATATTCAAACAGATTTGCTAAAGCATCTGATATAACCAAAATTTGATCGTGAAGGAGAAATATTAGCACGAGAACATGTTCTTCAATTTATTTATAATTGTCTTCTAAATGAAATTTTGGATCAAGATGTTTTGTGCAGATTGTTAGCCTTCACATTTGAAGGACGAGTCAAACGATGGTTTGTAACCTTACCTTTTGCCTCCATCCACTCTTTTGGACAGTTTGTAGATCTGTTTGTACTTTATTTTGGACATTACGATTTTGTTAGATTGTGTGATGAGTGGAGCAAACTAACTATTAAAAAGGATGAATCATTAGAAGACTTCACAATTAGATATTGTAATCTCTATTGTAGATTCCCTTTAATAGATCGTCCTATGATACTTGACCGGTTTCAATACAATAGTTCTGTTTTCCATAAATATGATCAATTAGTAGGTGATAAATCCGAATTATACATCAATCATCATCCAAATCTTGGTTTAGATTTGCATGAAGAACCTAATGATTCAGAAATTATAGAAATGAATTCCTTCTCTTTCTTAGATATGGAATGTAATCAATGTGATGATTTAGCCAATTTGAATATTGATATGCCCATGTCTGTTTCAGGTGAGAACCAAAGTTTACCAAATCATGAAGGAGATCATTTTTCCATAGAATATTTTTCTGTAGTGCAAGGGAATACTTTTGATCGGAATATTGAACAATCTTCTTCTATCCTAACTAAAGAACTTCAAGGATATGATATTTGTCATCCTGTTAACCCTTTGATGGATCTTGAACCAACTAATCATTTTGAAGTTTGTGATATGTTTTCCCAATTACCATTTTTTGACCTATGTGATTCTTTAAGAGAACATATCTCACAAAATGATAATACTACATTAGAAGAAGGAGCATATCCTAATTTGAAACCTGTCATACATATCTCTTTTGAGGAGGGAAACCCTCTTGAGGAATCTCAATCTGAAAATGTTCTATAAAGAGACGAATTCCATGTGCTTATGTCTTTTTCATATTTGTCTTTGTACCCTGATCTATTTGATGACAATGGCATTCAATCATATGTTTCATATTTTAATTCTCCGTTGTTAAGTCCTAAAGGGGTACAAGTTGGTTATGAAATATATGAAGAAGACCAAGAAGATTCATATCTTTGTGTTGGCCTGATTTTATGAATCAGAGCCAATAAAGAGGTTTTATCCACACAATCAACTTAAAGCAGTATCCGGTGTGTTTAAATTAACAAGACCTCGCAGGTTATGGTCCTGCTACCAGCTAGTTTGTCTCTTAAGGAAACCTCAAAACTAGCAAAATCTAACCTATTCTAATGTTTATCCTATCTATATATTTACAAATGTCCTAAAGCTGCTTTCGGAAAGAAAGACTTCAATTTTTGTGAAATTTTCTAAGTATGAAAGTTTAATTACAGTATGCAGAATAATTTAACAATGTTAAAAATAAAATAAACTTAAAACTAACCTATCTATCCTATTTAACCCTATCTCAGCTGAGAGCAGATTTGAAACTAAGATTAATCATTAATCTTATAACAGAAAATTGAAGTATGATATAAACCAAACATGTTTAAATTATAACAACAATTACTCTGTTATATAGAAATGGAGTTGAATTTCAACCTAAGAGACACAGTCAAATTTCATTTCCAGAACTGATTAATAATTATTGTTCAAGACAGTCATTCAAATTTGAGATAATGTTTATTTAAAATTCACCATTAACATATAAATGAAACTTTAAATAAACAAAAAGTTATATCATTCAAGCTAATGTTTATAGTGAACACACTAATGAACCAACCACAATGACATATGCATTCAATAACTAATCTTGAGACGATAAAGTGAGAAATTGTTTAAACATGAGTATGACACAGCATACAGAGTTCGCATATAAACAGAAGATGACAAACCGAAATATAGGTATATATAAAACCCAAAAATGAATACCATTCATAGCATCATTCGTAGATATCCAGTATTATCCACAACAGAGCTTCAGCTTCAAGTTTGAAGTAATACTAGCAATAGAAATATATTTCAAGAAGTTTTCTTCTACACTTCATCCATCCCCAATTCGCACCCTGTCATTTTTAAAACCCATTGCAAACATTCTGGTAATCTCCACATGATGACCATCAAAGCTTTGAAAGAAATGCGTCCATCCCATTTTCTCGAATTTCTGGGCAACCTCCTGATTAGCTTCAATAATTTCATACCCTGAGATTTCAAAACGATTCAAAGGAGACATGGTTTCTTCAGCACTGTCTAGGCTTAGCCGTGGAATGAAAGGGAAAGTGAAAATAGAGGGAATAGGTACCCACACACACGACATGCTAGAAAAAACTTCACATGCTCGAAATCTGATCACAATCAAATCTCTGAACCTACCATTTTAGCGGGATGGTGATAAATATTACAACTTTCATGCTACACCATGGCTTATGCTAACTTATCTGCGTTTTGACCCTGCCAAGTAGTGACCACTACTTAACTTAACGAAACAGCGATACGAAGACTGCTTAACTTGGCGAACCCGCGATATGACAACTGATATAACCATTATTAAGATCATTGATTATTGACAGTGGTTCATTATTAATAGGTATGATGGCGTAGTTCGTAATGAGTGTTAGCAATTAACACTGTCAACATGGTTTTACCAAATGCGTACAATTGTCGAGTCTGTCAAGTGGTGAAGGCCACGTTTCCATGCCAGCTCACCGATCCAAAGGTTTATCAATTTAACCGTTGATTTAGCGCATGGTCAGTTCATCCTACGATCATCATTATTCTATGATATTACGTCGTGATGTGAAGAATCATAGATTGCGTTTTAAGGTTGAGTAGGTATTAATCAAATGGCCAGCTTGGTGTTTATTTTATTTATATGTACAAACTATATATATACAACACTAAGCCGAAATCTTTATACATGGTATTAACACACTATAGTATGTATCATTACATAGGGTATTTACCATATGGGAAACGCTTCCTATATAAACCATCATTTATCGATTAAGTATGATATTGACAAAGTTTATGATAGGATATTACTTATGATATTAGATTCCCAAATTCACTTAGTCTTGAGACTAATAATACCCTAAACAATGAGTTTTATGATATTTCTTTGACACAAACCCTTAAGTCACATAAACTCTTTTCAATATTTTAAACAATTTTCAATGAGAATTTACGAAACTTATCAATCCTTCATTCGAAATCCAAGTTCGATGATCAAGTCCCTATCAGCTTTTAGAGTCATTAATTACTTTTTCTTTGATTAAGAGCACCTTCAGAATCAAAGATTCTGAAGGAGCTCTATATAAATTTTAATTCATTTTTCACATAAAGGACTGATCACTCTTCACTTTGTCAAGAAGTGAAGAGGTTGTTGCTTGCTGCCAACAAATGGCGACGACCTGGGAGAACCAGTTATCTCTGCTTAAAACAAGATGATTAAAACGAAATCTTAAAAACCTGTTAAAGATAATCAAAATCCTTTATTCATATCAAACCTTTATTTATTCAGATTCATAAGTATAACCCATAAATTTTTCATCTTTTGAAACAAACATATGATTAGAGATAAGCTTACAGATATCATTATCAAAACCAGTGCTTCTTTGTAAGGATGATCTTACCATCAGCCTCGAATACCTTTCCTCTGAAAACTATCTAGAACCTGTTCCTTGGTTTAGTAATTTCTTGTTTCTTGCTTTGCTGTTCTTTTCTTTTAAATGATAATTCTGTCTGAAGACTACTACCTGGGTTTGGTGTCCCAACGTGATAGTATCATTCACGAGAGTTGTCTGAAATAAGCAGGCCGACTCGTGATGAGATCTCCTGTCTTTTAATTTAAAATCAAAAGCCATCACCCTGGTGATCAGAAATGAAGTTATTCCAGGCAACACTGATGATCATGATTAGGTCGGCTCATTACTGAGACCTCCTATTCTTCAGGCAAAAGTTATGTTTTATTGGGATTTTCATTGATTTTGTTTTAACTAAAATGAGAGATCATTACCCAGCATGGTAACCAAATAGTAATGTCAGTCATAAATACCACCAGAAAATGAATCAGCTGGCTCGTGATGAGACCCCTTATCTCTTGGTTTTAAGACCAAAAGCCATTACTAGTTTCCTAATAATGTCATACCAGAGATATTTATGATTCTGATCAGACCGGCTCATTACTGAGACCTTCCGTCTCTCACTTTAGCTTGTTATTAGCTGGAACAGATGCTGGACAGTCTTCAAATGACAAAAGTTTTCTAAACCAATGATAAAAATCTGTAAATTTTTTTCAAAAGCACGGGCTTTGAGAAAGATATATAATAAACTATCCTTATTTAAGAAAATAACCAGATGAAAGAAAAATCCGGGAAACACTTATAAATAGAACTAACGAAGATTTTTTACAAACTCAAGAAATTTTGATCAACCCGAACAACTTTAAAAGATTTCAGTTCAAATCAAAATTTTCAAGACTGATGAGAAAACTGATCTCATTGATATATATTAATTACAATTGTTAATCACATATTTCTGTTTTGAGGACTAGTTATATACATGAATTTTAACAACCTGAAATATCTGATATTGACAGATATTGACTCATATACAGTTTGCTAGTGTATATACAAAAATATAAAAACTATTTATAAACAGTGAATAAGTATATACAATTTAGACAGCAATTATTAACAGAAATATTTCTTAAGAATCAGTCCATTCACAGGGAATGTCTCGGACTGTCCTTCAAGTGTTTGCAATCGAAAGGTACTTGGACCTATTTTTTCAGAAATAACAAAGGGGCCTAACCAAAGTTTTTGAAACTTAGTATGACTACCCTTAACTTCATGAGCTTTATCCCATTTTAAGACCAAGTCTCCCACCTGGAATTCACGATCAGAACTAAATGATTGGTCAAACCACGACTTAACAATCTGTTGATGTTTGTTAAAGTGTTGTTTTGACTGTTCTCTTTCTTCTTCTAATTTTAATAATGCATTAATTCTTTTCTCCATTGCTGGGCATTCTTCTTCTTGGACAGACTGAGCTAACTGTAATGAAGGTAAAAATAAATTTGGTGGAAGAATAGCTTCAGTCCCATACACTAAGAAAAATGGTGAATTACCTATTGCAACCTTTGGAGTTACTCTGTCTGCCCAGAGAGCATTAACCAATTCTGTATGCCAATTCCTATGGTGAACTGAAACAGTTCTTTTAAGAATTTTCAATAAATTTTTATTTGTTGATTCAGCCAGACTATTCCCATGAGGATGGTAATTAGCTGAATACCTGATTCTTATTCCTTTTTCTAAAGCGAACTGACTCAATTCAATTGATGAAAAATATGATGCATTATCAAAAACCAAAGAATCAGGAACACCAAATCTTGTTATGATAAAGAAATCCATAAATAATATAACTTGATTAGTATTCACAACCTTCAATGGTGCAGCCTCAGCCCAACGAGTGAAATAATCAGTTGCAGTTATTATGTACTTGTGTCGCATTGATGAGGGAGGGTTTATTGGACCTATTATATCGATACCCCACTGCTGAAAAGGTCTTTCAGCTGAAACAGGTTGTAAAGGGAAAGCAGATTTTTTAACTTTTCCTGCGGCAAGTTGACACTCTTGACACCTTCTAACGAAAGTATAAGAATCTCGAAACAAGGTAGGCCAATAATAACCAGCCCTAAGAATTTTATGGGCTGTGGTTTCTCCACCAAAATGACCTCCCGCTGGTCCAGAATGCAATTCTTTCAGAATTGTTTCTGTTTCATCTTTATCCAAACACCGTAGGTATACCCCATCTGAATTTCTTCGAAAAAGGACATTATCTATTAATAAGTACGGGGTAGATTTCAATCTTAGTGCTCTTTTCTTCCTTGGATCTAAGTAATCAGGGGCAGTCCCTGTTTCCAGAAGTACTCGTATGTCTGTGTACCAGGAATCTTGAGGTGGTGGATAAAAATAAATTTCTCTAGTAAGTAAATCTTCATCAATGACAATTTCGGTTTTATCATCAGACAAATGAGCAGCTTCAGCAGCTAGTTTACACAATCCTTGCCCTTTAACTATTGTTGATGGTTTGATTTCTAGGTCATACTCTTGGAGAGCTGTCATCCAAGGTGCCCTTTTTTCTCCTAAATCCTTCTGTACCAACAAATTTCTTACTGAAGAATAAGGTACAATTACTTTCGTTTTGGATTTTAACAAGTAAGGACGAAAATGTTTTACCGCTTTAAAAACAGCATAAGCTTGTTTATCCACTTCATGATAGTTTAATTCAGCACCTTTGAAATTTGAACTCATGAATGAAATTGGAACCTCATTATTTTGTTGGTTTAATTGAGTTAACACTGCTGCATACGCAATATCAGAAGCGAAGGTATATAATATAAAATCCTTGTTAAAATCTGGACTTAGAAGACTAGGAGCTTCTGAAATAGCTTCTAAAATTTTCTGAAAAGATTCTTTTTCAGTTTGTCCCCAACTAAACACAGCATCTTTTTTAATCATTTTCTGCAAAGGACGAACAGTCTCTGAAAAACTAGGGATGAATCTCCTGACAAAATTAATTTTCCCTAAGAATGACTGCATTCCTTTCTTGCTGGAAGGGAAAGTAATCTTTGAAATAGCTTGTGTTCTTTCCGGATCAATCATGATTCCATGTTTTGATACTACACATCCTAACAAGATACCTTCTGAAACAACAAATATTGTTTTCTTAGGATTTAAAGATATTCCAAATTTTCTACATCGTTCAAACACTTTTCTCAAATGGTTAAGATGATCAGGGCGATGTTTAGAGTAGACAGTAACGTCGTCCAAATAGACAACGACTGAATGATTAATCAAGCCTCTAAAGGCAATATCCATTGCTCGTTGAAATGTTGCTCCCGCATTGATTAATCCAAAGGGCATCTTACGGTATGCATACGTTCCCCATGGAGTTCTAAAAGCTGTTTTTAATTGATCATCCGGGGAGACTAATATTTGGTTGTACCCTGAGAAACCATCAAGGAGAGACAGTATCTCAGCCCCAGATACTTTCTGAAGAATTTGTTCCATGGGTGGAACTGGGTAGTTATCTTTTTCAGAAGCTTTATTTAAATTTCTAAAATCGACACATAATCGAATATCCCCATTTTTCTTTCTAACTGGAACTAAGTTTGCTACCCACTGAGTTTGTCTGACAGGAAAAATGATCCTGGCAGTTAGCAATTTATTCAATTCCTTTTTTATTGTTGGTTCTAATGATGGGTGATATTTTCTTAATTTCTGCTGAAAAGGTTTTGATTCTTGCTTAATTGGAATTATATGTTGCATGACTTGAGTATTAAATGTTTTTAAGTCATCATATGTCCACGCAAATATATCTTTAAATTCTTTAAACAATTTTATGAAAGCGGTTCTTTCTACAGGATCACAATCTATTCCTAGGTTTATAGTTTGGGGATTAGATTCCGTTCCCAAATTGATGGTTTCATATTTCATGCAAGAGCTATTGGTTTTACAATTTGGAACTGATTTAAACTTATCCTGCAGATCAAAAAACTTTTCTAATCTCAATACGGAGTTGGGGACTGGTTTTACCTGTTCAAAAGCCTTTTCAACTGAACAAAAATCATTAATTACCGAAAAATCTCGTAAATTGTCGTCGTGAGTGATTTCATCTATCACTGAATCTTTAAAAATTCCATCGTTTGTCAGAAAATGCAGTACCTGTGTATCATTATCAAACACACGCCAATTAAAAATGTTATCAGGTATGGAAGGTCTAAAAATTAATTCAACAGAAAAGAATTCTGGCGAAAAATTTTCTGAAGGAATCAATTTGGAAGCTACATTTGCCAATAAGTCTGCTTCTTGGTTCTGACTTCTAGGAACAGAATTTATGTTAAATGCATCAAAATATGTAATAAGATTCCATACCTCCTTTTGATAACTTTGCAAATGTTCAGATAAACAATGAATGGAATTACGCACCTGTCTAACGATGATTTCTGAATCGCCAAAGACCACAATCTCTTTGATGCCCAAATCGATTGCTTTTTTCAATCCTTGAATCAAAGCTTCATATTCAACCATATTATTTGTACAACTAAATTCTAGTCTACAGGCTATACAAGTCTTATTACCTTGAGGATCTATTAGCAGACAACCGGCGCCCGCTCCTTCCTTAGATTTTGCACCATAGAAATAAAGAGTCCAACTAGAATTATGTGCAATTACTTTGCTTTCTATGATATTTACAATATTTACATTATTTTCATCACCAATGGTCTCCTTAAGGGAACAGTTAGGAGAAATAACTGTTACATTACAAATCTCAGATTGCTGGCTGCTTACTGGAAGGAGAGAGTTTTCAGCTTTGAAATCTCCAAAACCTAACTCATACATGTAGTTTCCCATAATGGAATCAGAAAATAACACAGGTTCACTAGGATCATGTAATTCTGTAACAGTATGTTTCATGTACCTTTCTCTTTGTATCTTTATCTGATTTGCTTTTCCATTTTTTGGTAACCACAAGGTTGACCAATCAGTGGCAAAGAAACCATTTAGCTGTTGAGACCAATCCCTACTTAAGAACAGTCCATATGCATCAGGTATATCAGCGATTACGATATCTATGATTTGATAGACTGAAGGATTACAAGCAATCCTAACTAAGACATCTTTCATCTCTCCGACAACCTTCACATTTGTTCTATCTAATTGAGTTATTTGTGCATTGGATGGGACAAATTTGCCATTTAATTTCTTACACACAGATAAAGGCATAACATTAGAAGATGCTCCTGAATCTACCATGCAATTGTGGACATTTCTATTAAAAATTTCAAAGGTAAGTAAGAATGGAGGCGTAGTTGACTTAGAGTTCTTACCTATCAAAGAAGCTTTATCAGCTGATGTTTTCCCTTTATCAGTTGCTGTTGGATCATTGCCTAAACTGTTTGCAGCAACATTTTGGTTTGTATTAGGGATGATCGTGATTACCGCAGGATTGATAATAGGACTACCAGGCATTGGATAGATTTGAAGGAGATCGTACATACTAATGTTTGCACGTGTCTTCTTCAAATCTTCAATTATGTCATATTGTAAATCCAACTTTGGAGCGTTTTGAATGGTTTGGGTAGCCTTATTTGACTGAGTTTGTTTGTTCAGTTGTGAGTTATTATTATCAGTGTTTGAAGTTGAGCTTGAAGCACCAGGAGTATTTGCAATTGCTTTACTACGCGTATTATATGCGTGTTGTCCTGGGGGTGGGCTTCTGTTCTCATGTTTTTTCACAAAATTATCCCAGAAGTGTCCATTGATTTGTTGAGGTTCTTCTGATTCATCTTCATTTTCAGATTCTTCATCCTCTTTGTTCTGATTTATTTCTTGACTAGTTGTTTCAGATAAAGAGAGAACAGCTCGAATTGTGTTAAAGATCTCTTCATTAGCAGCTATATCTGGGGGTGCATTCTTATTGTTTGCGTTTGGGTTTGATCTAAATTGATTTCTGAAGTAATCCCTAGAAGGGGAAGCTTCAGAGCTAGTTTTTTTTAACCCAATAACTTCATTAGTTAATGTTCGAATAGCATTCTGTAGCTGTTCCACATCGAAAGCTTTATCTTTATCTGAACTAGATCTTTCTACTTTCTTTCGAGGAAAAGAATCAGTTTTACCACTCCTTTCTGGTTCATAAGACATAAAATCTTTTTCTACTTTAATTGCCTCATCAAATGTTTCTATCAGTGTTGTTTTTCCAGCTCTCTTAACAAACATTCCAGAATTCCTAGGTAAGGATGATGTATAATTTTCGATGATTATATCTTCCGGTGGTTGAGAAGCAATTGGAATTTTATTTTTTAATGTTAGAAACCTTTGATTGAAGTCTTTAATCCTTTCTTTGGGTTCCATTTTAATTCTAGATAATTCTAGGGCCAAAAGAGCAGGTGTTTTATCTTCCCCAAATTTATCTAAAAAAACTTTATTAAATTCCTCCCAGTTTGTAATAGATCCTTGTACTAATGAAAAATACCAGGTAGAGGCTCTGCCCTCAAAAGTGAGAGGAAATAATCGACAGACAACATCCTCATGCTGAACATTTAAGGTTTGAACAGCTAACATGAATTTATCAATATGCACCTCTGCTGGTTCTTTGTCATCTGGGTTAAACTTAGGAAGAATTTTATCTGAATGTTTTGGTAATGGGTGTTGTACCCCAGGAATTGCTACAGCAGCTGCCCTTAACCAAGGGAGCTGTGGATTGGGTGGAGGGGGTGGAGGATTACCTCCTCCTCCTGCATTTCCTGCCATTGGACTGCCTTGAGAACTAGAAGAACTCTCAGAATGAGAAGATCTTGGACTGTTAGGTGGTGACTCAGGAGGAGAAGGTGGCTGATCAGAACCACTTCCCGAAATTAACCTCCTCGTGGTATTGGTTTGTGTGATCTGTCTTTGATAACTTTCAGCTTGATGTTGAGGAGTATTATCAGTTATTTCCAAATCTTCTGTAACTATGGTCAATTGTGGGTTATGTCGCTGTTGTCTAGGAAGACCATAATCTATTGGAGTAATACCTAACTGATTTGCGTAAGCTCTAGTAAGGATATGTCTGGATTCTTCTAGAGTTTGAGCACTTTGTGCGGGAGTAAATGGAGAAGTAATAGGATCACGTTCAAGGATATTCCTTACAGTTTCACTAAGAGGTGATCTACTAATTTCCGAAGATTGTTGGCTGGTTGGAAATGTTTCATTAGTTTCACCTGCCATTACTTAATTCATGCCCTCCTTCTAGCGCCATTTGTTGGCCTGATTTTATGAATCAGAGCCAATAAAGAGGTTTTATCCACACAATCAACTTAAAGCAGTATCCGGTGTGTTTAAATTAACAAGACCTCGCAGGTTATGGTCCTGCTACCAGCTAGTTTGTCTCTTAAGGAAACCTCAAAACTAGCAAAATCTAACCTATTCTAATGTTTATCCTATCTATATATTTACAAATGTCCTAAAGCTGCTTTCGGAAAGAAAGACTTCAATTTTTGTGAAATTTTCTAAGTATGAAAGTTTAATTACAGTATGCAGAATAATTTAACAATGTTAAAAATAAAATAAACTTAAAACTAACCTATCTATCCTATTTAACCCTATCTCAGCTGAGAGCAGATTTGAAACTAAGATTAATCATTAATCTTATAACAGAAAATTGAAGTATGATATAAACCAAACATGTTTAAATTATAACAACAATTACTCTGTTATATAGAAATGGAGTTGAATTTCAACCTAAGAGACACAGTCAAATTTCATTTCCAGAACTGATTAATAATTATTGTTCAAGACAGTCATTCAAATTTGAGATAATGTTTATTTAAAATTCACCATTAACATATAAATGAAACTTTAAATAAACAAAAAGTTATATCATTCAAGCTAATGTTTATAGTGAACACACTAATGAACCAACCACAATGACATATGCATTCAATAACTAATCTTGAGACGATAAAGTGAGAAATTGTTTAAACATGAGTATGACACAGCATACAGAGTTCGCATATAAACAGAAGATGACAAACCGAAATATAGATATATATAAAACCCAAAAATGAATACCATTCACAGCATCATTCGTAGATATCCAGTATTATCCACAACAGAGCTTCAGCTTCAAGTTTGAAGTAATACTAGCAATAGAAATATATTTCAAGAAGTTTTCTTCTACACTTCATCCATCCCCAATTCGCACCTTGTCATTTTTAAAACCCATTGCAAACATTCTGGTAATCTCCACATGATGACCATCAAAGCTTTGAAAGAAATGCGTCCATCCCATTTTCTCGAATTTCTGGGCAACCTCTTGATTAGCTTCAATAATTTCATACCCTGAGATTTCAAAACGATTCAAAGGAGACATGGTTTCTTCAGCACTGTCTAGGCTTAGCCGTGGAATGAAAGGGAAAGTGAAAATAGAGGGAATAGGTACCCACACACACGACATGCTAGAAAAAACTTCACATGCTCGAAATCTGATCACAATCAAATCTCTGAACCTACCATTTTAGCGGGATGGTGATAAATATTACAACTTTCATGCTACACCATGGCTTATGCTAACTTATCTGCGTTTTGACCCTGCCAAGTAGTGACCACTACTTAACTTAACGAAACAGCGATACGAAGACTGCTTAACTTGGCGAACCCGCGATATGACAACTGATATAACCATTATTAAGATCATTGATTATTGACAGTGGTTCATTATTAATAGGTATGATGGCGTAGTTCGTAATGAGTGTTAGCAATTAACACTGTCAACATGGTTTTACCAAATGCGTACAATTGTCGAGTCTGTCAAGTGGTGAAGGCCACGTTTCCATGCCAGCTCACCGATCCAAAGGTTTATCAATTTAACTGTTGATTTAGCGCATGGTCAGTTCATCCTACGATCATCATTATTCTATGATATTACGTCGTGATGTGAAGAATCATAGATTGCGTTTTAAGGTTGAGTAGGTATTAATCAAATGGCCAGCTTGGTGTTTATTTTATTTATATGTACAAACTATATATATACAACACTAAGCCGAAATCTTTATACATGGTATTAACACACTATAGTATGTATCATTACATAGGGTATTTACCATATGGGAAACGCTTCCTATATAAACCATCATTTATCGATTAAGTATGATATTGACAAAGTTTATGATAGGATATTACTTATGATATTAGATTCCCAAATTCACTTAGTCTTGAGACTAATAATACCCTAAACAATGAGTTTTATGATATTTCTTTGACACAAACCCTTAAGTCACATAAACTCTTTTCAATATTTTAAACAATTTTCAATGAGAATTTACGAAACTTATCAATCCTTCATTCGAAAGCCAAGTTCGATGATCAAGTCCCTATCAGCTTTTAGAGTCATTAATTACTTTTTCTTTGATTAAGAGCACCTTCAGAATCAAAGATTCTGAAGGAGCTTTATATAAATTTTAATTCATTTTTCACATAAAGGACTGATCACTCTTCACTTTGTCAAGAAGTGAAGAGGTTGTTGCTTGCTGCCAACACTTTGTTATCAATCTTTGTCCTCTCGTTATTCTTCTTTGCTCAAAATGAACAATATTCCTAAAGATTTTAAGAGTTCTTCTTTCATAAGTAACATTAATCCTTCTTTATTTAATCAAACCATGGATATTAAAATAGAAAGTTTTGAAGATGTTATTAACACTTCAGATTTTGAAGGACATGTTAGTACTACCCATTTGTCGAAATCTGAAAATTCTTTATCTTCATCTTTTAATTATGATTGTTATGAACAAAATAAAAATCACAAATCTCGGGAGGATGAATTGGCTGAAATTGAGATTGAGCTTCAAAATATTTGTTCCAAATATACTTTTTCTATAAATCAAATTTCAAATGAAAAGTTATTTCGGTCGAATAATTTGAAATCAAACAAATCTGATGCACTTGACGAGAATGAACATCTAAATAAAACTCAAGAAGACAAAGTTGATCTTTCACAAGGTCACAAGCCAGCCAGTTATTTTCAATACGATAACAATGATACATTTCCAAAAGATATATTCTTCACTCTCAATTCTGATGAAGCTCTTTTCAACAAAGATCTTAATAATTTCCAGCCCACTTTTCATGATCCTATTTACTTATGGTTGGAACAATCATTTTAAAACCATTTTCCATGTCATTTTATTTTCTTTGTAAATAAGAAGCTTAGTTTGTCTTTTCCAATGTTTGCATCTCCACTTTTGAGGTACTTATTGCTGATGCATCATTCGTTTGTTCCTGCAGGTTTTAACTTACATGATTGGCTCCATTGGAAGTTCCATTATACTTAGTTCTCTTCTACTTTTAGAATAGTATAAGAGTAGATGTATAATAGATTAGTTATTACATTTCCTTTCAAAAATTAGATTACTGTATTGGATTTCCTTAATAAAGCATTTGCAACCGCTTGGAAATAACCTTTCTTCATATGCATTCTAGGAAGTACTTCCTGTTAGGATATTCCTATACTCCATCCTAGTCCTACCAGCATTTTCATCCTTTTCATTTTCAGTCTTGCATGCATCATGCATTCTGCATGCATTGCATGCATCTGCATGTTTCCCAGTCATCAGTTTGATACCTACAGCACCTAGTCCCTAGTCTTCCAGCACTTAGGAGCTTATTTCCACTTAGATTGAGCCCTCCTATCCAGTGATGCACCCACATCTCACCATCCACTTGAAAAAGGAACCCTTCTTCACCTACCAGTCCAGTTGTCTTCAGTTAACTAATTTCTCTCCTTGATTTTAGGCTTGACTCACTCTTAACTGACCTTACCACTCCGATGGACCTCCAGTGTGACTAGAATGCTCATTCTGACTTCAGTTAGCTCCTCATGCGCCCTCCACTGAGCCTCCTTCATTCAGTTAGTGCCATTTACACTCAATTACACCTAACACACTCAGTTAGACTCAGTTTGACTGATGGTTGACAGTTACTTGAGCATTGATGACTCCACTGATGATGATGAAGATTTCTAGTTGTGCTCTGATGACACTCCATTGATCTTTTGATCACTCCATGAAGGCTAATTCGAATTGCCACCTTGGAATTCGAATCCTCATGCATTGTACTACTTATTTTTCCATATTGTGATTAATGAATTACTGTGTGTGAAGTTATTTTGCTTCTATCCGAGTTCTACTGTATTATTATGTTGCTCATTTTAATGCATTGACCACTCTTAATCTTATTCCTAAATCCTTTCATTGTGAGGTATACATCAGCTCTTAGATCTGCTATGAGAATTTTCACATGGTATCAGAGCATGTTGAGAGTATTGTTTATCTCCATTCCTGAGAGTTTTTTGCAGGTTATTATCAAGCAGCAGTTGCAGCAGTTTCTGCATTTTTGTAGCAGTAGCAGTTGCAGATATTTTCTATTGTTTTTGCAGGTCTTCAAATAGCTTCTATGTATTCATCAGGAATTACTCCTCTTTCTCCATTCAACTATGATGAATGGAAACCACAAATGATAGAACATTTGAAGAGACATGGTCTCTTGATTATTGTTTTGAAAGAGAGTTCGAATCCTCTAAAGAAGAGTATGACTGGTTAAATGAAGGTGAAATAGCTTGTGCAGCCATGATGTATGCTATGTCTAGATGCATGTTATATGACCTCCCTAATGTTTCATCTCCAAAAGAGCTATGGGCCCACCTGGACGAAATATTTCGCAAGCAGAATGAAGGTATTGGTCCAAACCCTTTCAAGAGAAAGCAAAGTGATGCATTCGCCCTCCTTGATGATCTCATTGATCATGAATCAATATCAAACATATCTCATATTGAAGTTGTCCAAAAAGAAGAAGAACTTGTAGATTCTACACTCATGCTCCAAATTTCTTCTATTTCGAATTATGTGCCAGCTCACACTCTAGAAAATGCAGAAGGTCCTAAATCCTCTCTTGCACCAGAGTTTGTTGGTTTGCATCATGATCTCATGAATGTTTCAAAGGTAAAATCAACCATTGGAGGTAATGCATTCTCTCTACTTGATCACTCACCTCTTATGTTCTACTATATGATCATTAATTCAGAAGTTTATTGAAGATAATGGCCATTTCCATTCGCTTGGGATAATTTATCATGCACTTACTGGTTTTGATCTCACCTCTAATAGTTCAAAGGAGATCTTAAGAAACCATGATTCAAGTCTTGGATCTAATTTGGATTCTAAGCAATCACTACTTGGGATAATTTCTCATGCATATGATGGTTTTGATCTCACCCTTGCTCGTTCAAAGGAGATCTCAAGAAACTATTCTTCAAGTCTTAAATATGATTTGGATTTCAAGCAATCATTTGATGGTTCTTTTTGGCATAATCTCGCCCATGATGGTTCGAAGGAGAAGACAAAAGACTATCTGCACATTCATGTTTTTGATCCTACCTCAGCTGATTCGAATCATAGGTTCAAGGATCATCCTCATACTTTTGGATTTGTTCTCATCACATTCAATCTAAAGAGCAAGTACAAGCACATGATTTTTTAGCATGATCCACTTCTTCGCAAGAAGAAGATACCTCCAAGCATATGACCAAGCATCACACCTGCTTGAGTTTGGAGCATTTATTTTTGTGTGTGCCTTACAGTCTATTTTGAGGGGGGGTATTTTTCCCATGAGGTTTTCCCCATTTCCTCGATTTATTGACTGTTATTATTATTTATTGTATTGGGTGACCTTTGGTATCAGTTACCAGGGCCCAGGATGGATTAAGGGGGGGTGTTAGGATATTCCTATACTCCATCCTAGTCCTACTAGCATTTTCATCCTTCGCATTTTCAGTCTTGCATGCATTCCTGCATGTAGCATGCATTCTGCATGCATTGCTTGCATCCGCATGCTGTCTAGTCATCAGGTTGATACCTCCAACACCTGGTCCCTAGTCTTCCATCACTCGGGAGCTTATTTCCACTCAAATTGAGCCCTCCTAGCCAGTGATGCGCCCACATCTCACCATCCACTTGACAAAGGCACCCTTCTTCACCTACCAGTCTAGTTGTCTTCAGTTAACTGAGTTCTCTCCTTGATTTTAGGCTTGACTCACTCTTAACTGACCTTACCACTCCAATGGACCTCCAATGTGACTAGACTGCTCATTCTGACTTCAGTTATCTCCTCATGTGCCCTCCACTGAGCCTCCTTCATTCAGTTAGTGCCAGTTACACTCAGTTACTCCTATTACACTCAGTTAGACTCAGTTTTACTGATGGTTGACAGTTACTTGAGCATTGATGACTCCACTAATGATGATGAAGACTTCTAGTTGTGCTTCGATGACACTCCACTGATCTTTTGATCACTCCATGAAGGCTAATTTGAATTGCCACCTTGGCATTCTAATCCTCATGCATTGTACTACTTATTTGTCCATATTGTGATTAATGAATTAGTGTGTGTGAAGTTATTTTGCTTCTATCCGAGTTCTACTATATTATTATGTTGCTCATTTTACTGCATTGACCACTCTTAATCTTATTCCTAAATTATTTCATTGTGAGGTATACATCATCTCTTAGATTTGCAGTGAGGATTTTCACACTTCCCTTTGTCATGGTCTCGCTTATCATTTTTGGTTCAAGGCATCATGTCTGATTTTCATCTTTTCAAAATTTTAGCGATCTTGGCATGAAATTTTTTTGAATTAGTCATTCTTTGATCTTATGAACAAGAATGTTTTGATGGGAGATGAAGCGATTAGAATAAAGATACCCCCATTTTGGGTGTTTTTCATTCTACTTTGTTTTGATTTGTTTGGTCCCATTTTTCTGACAATAAATTCCACACGTTTGGCCATGGTTCAAAATCAGTCTTACTCAAAGACAAATTCTTTAACTAAAGTTGTAGAACAATATGTTGTTGGTCGTAATAATGTTCTATAGGTTTCCAATGTAGACCCAAGTACATTGCTGTAAAAAATACCAACAAAACCCCTATTCACCGGCCCTTTCAGCAACAGACTGCGAGCAGTCTGAAGTCTCACCCCAGGCAAAGTTGAGGGGGTGGTTGTGGAATTAGGTTTCCACAACCTGGTGATGCGAGTGCTTAACTGACTGATGCGCAACGCGGTATGGAGCTTCCATGCTGCAAGCAAGGGGCTGTGCGAAATCTTATACTTTGCGTCAATGGGGTTGCGTGGTACTGCTAGGCTACCGCGGCGAGAAAACGCAGCTCTTATCAAGGATCAGCGTGTCAACCAAACTGTGCATTCACTGCAAGACTTAATAAAACTAATCAATCTTGCTTAATAGTCTTAATCATTCATCCACACTTAGACCAATTTCAACATATGTAATGGAATGATTTGTGCAATGCTGCGCACCCTAATGCAGCACCGAACTCCTTATTATTAAATTTGTGATTATTTAACAGGTTCATGCATCCAAATACTTAGAGATACTGATCATTAACATTCATCCATATATGATCTACCTAACATCTTATTCCATCCCTTCCACGGAAAATATAGATAAAAGTAAACACATATTAGATACCTGTAATTTCAAGCATTCATACTGTAAATAATTCAAGGAACTGAATAATAGCAACCATACATAACAATCGCATAACACAAGATTTAACGTGGTTCAACCCCCCGGATGGGAAGCTACGTTCACAAGAACTGTTGTTTTATTATCTTAGTAAAGGGTACACCAGTTCTTCGTTTGCGCACTCAGCTGCAGACGTGCTTCTTCCTCAAAATTAGGTCTCTGCACACTCAACTGCAGAGCCTTTACAATGGCTTCTTGCTCAAAAGCTTCTAACAGTATTCAATATACCCGAATACAAAAAGCGTAACCCTTTCCCATACAAAAATGCCTTATATATATGTCATGCCTGTAGGTCATGTCTTTACATTACGAAGGCAAAACCCTTAGGTTTACAAAATTGTCACGGTTTCCCAAAACCGAACTACTGGTGTCTGGTAGAGGATCTTCAGTGGTGGCTATCCTTTGTGTAGACACATTTCTATCTGCTCCCCTATCATGCGTGCCAACAGCTTGCTTCCGCTAAGCTGTTCCTTCTTTCATGGTCTTTGACAATTGGTTCAACTAGTAGTTCTCTATTTGTGTGACCAGTTGTCTATCTCGATCTGCACCTACCCACTGCTTGGTAGTTTATCAACAATCTTTGCTAAAAAAATAGGTCTCCTGTGACCTAACCAAAAATAACTGCCATCATCCATCCAATGCTCTACTTAGCTGGATCTTCGTCGACGTGGCACATCGCGGCGTTGTAATCCTCACATCACTGACTTCGCAGTGCTTCCGACACTGCGCTGTGCTCAACTTCGCAACATACACAAACTGTGCTGTGCTTATCATCGCAGCTTCCAAAAATTGATTTTCACAAAATGTCTCCCTCCATGTTGCGCTTAGATTCGTAGTTCCCAAAACTTAATGTGTTCAAAATTTGACCCTCTTGGGCCAGGCCCAACAGGCCCCTAAAACTTACTTGTGGCTCACCCTCCAGCCACCTACAACTTCGGCATCTTCTAGTTGTTCCTCCTCTGGTGGTCCAGTTGACGTAGTGAAGTCACTGTATTCGACAATCAACTTCTTGACTGCTTCCTTGGTATCCTTTTTTACTTGCCTTACTATGTCGAGCATTTCAGGTGTTATCTCTTGTCCTTCCTGCTCTTCTACCTATTGCTGACCATCTCGCAACTCTTTCAGCTTCTCCTCGATCTCCTGTGACATGAGGCTAGCTTTTTCTAGGAAGGGTTGTGTTTTATCCCTAATTGCAGCTTCTTTCTCTCTTAAATTATGCACTTCTTTCTTCAGCATGTTGACTTCCTTGTATCTATGGATTCGTTCTCGTGCTGGTAACGCTTTAAGGTAGTGAATGCCTTAGAAGCTGCTTCTAATAAACTTTCACATTTAGATACTTCCCTCGCTATTCTTTCTGCCACTTCTTTTACTTCCTTTTCCCTTATTTCTACCTCGGTCGGTATTATCTTTTGCTCAAGTCGACCTTTTAATGTAGAAATCTCAGCTTCATGGTTGATCTCCATATCTCCTATGTCTTCCTTAAGTTTGTTCACCATCTGTCCCATCTTGATAACAGTAACCACGGGCTCTATTTGTACTTCAAATTCTGGTATCTCATCTGCAACCGCGGTGATCATGGATTCTAGCCTTGTTGTTGCTGCAACATCCTTCCCCAAAATTTTAAAGATATTTGGGGCCCCTCCTTCCACACATTTTGTAACAAGTGTTTTCCTTGTCTTTTAGATTTATTTTTCTCTCTAACTTGGAAAAATTTCAACACTTGCTTCCCAAACGTTTTCTCAATTATTTTTTCTAAGCCAAAGTCACATTTTCTCTTCAGCGCAATTTTTAGCCTTAACTCATCTGCTTTAGCACAAATATTGAGCATAACTCGGCTTCCCTTTGGCGTAATCGCTAATTCTAAATATTCCACTTGGCGCATTTGATAATCGTAAATCTTCCGCTTGGCGGAAATGTTGAATATAAGTCGGCCGACCCCTTTTGCAAATCTTAGACCTTTTACCATTCGATGTGAAATTTTTGACTATAAGTCAGCCACCCCTTGGCACATTTACTAATCATAAGTCTTCTGCTTGACACATTTGCTAACCATAAGTATTCTGCTTGGTGCATTCGCTAATGATACATCGACACATTTTTTTAGCATTAACTCAGCCGCTTCGACACCCAATTTTTGACTATAACTCGGTCGCCCTTTAGCGCAATCACTAATGCTAAATCTTTCGCTTGCCGCGATTATTGACTGTAAACTCCATAACCGGCGCATCTTTTTAAATAGAAATCGGTTGCGTTGGCGCAAAGTTCAAACATAAACTGACCACCTTTAACTAGCGCGAGTGCTAATAATATGTGGGTGCTTTGGTGCAGGATCTATGCTTAAAATCACGCCAACACGAAAATCTCTTAAGTCTTTTCCATGACTCGTCAGCGCATTTGTTTGTTAGCGCACACTTTGTGAATAAACCTTGCGCCAAATGCGCAAGGATTACCCATATAGCTCCCTCCTCCATAGATGCGCCTCATCTTCCCTTGAAGTCTAATGCTGGCGCAACACTATCAGCGCAGGATTTAATGTCACGTTCGCCGCTTTAGCACAAAGTTTAACCTTATGCTCGTCGCTTGGCACGAAGATATTTTTTGGTTTGTGTGCGCCGACGGAGTTGGTTGGGCCATCAATAGAGCCATGTGCCATTTTAATTACACAAGGTTTCGAGCCCCAAGCACATTAAATCCGCCTTATTAAACGCATAGAACGGGGTTTTCAAAGTCATTCTTCCATCTGCCAAGGATAATAGTGCTCGGCCAAAACCACCTTAGAGCATGTGAGAAAGACCTAACGGTTCTGCAGCAGGAACATTATGAATAGCTTTGTTTTCTACTTATAGAAGCTAGCAGTTGTGAAAGAAGAACCTAATAAAACTACCCATGTGTTATTTACCTGCATTATTTTCACGAACTCAATGGTCTCTCCAGGCGCACAAAACATTTTAGGTACTTGTGCATTTCTGTGAATGACATGACACCATTAAATGCTCTAGTTCCTTATTCCTCCATCAGTCCGTCTTGAAATAATGAAACCACAGTGGCTTGTATATCTTGTTGGCATTTGCATCTAGTATTTCTCATGATTTTCAACTGTGAAATGGTAGCTGCAATTGTGAATTAGTTGATTATTTTGTTAAAATAGCTTCCATATTATGAAAGTGGCATATTCTGAATTTTTCACAATTGTTTTGCTAATGCTTGAAGGCTATCTAGTTAAAACCAACTCTTTCATATTTTCTTTCACAAATCTATCAGTTCATTGGCCATCCCGCTGTGCATATCTACTTTCTGGAAGCAACAGCTCAAAGAAGCAGCAGCAGGAGCAGCACAAGTCAAATCAGATCTGCGCAAGCATGAGATTGCAATAAAGGCAACAATATCTGTTAAGAGCAAAATTATCTTGAAAAAGCTCAGTTAATGGGCCACCCATATCCAAAGTGTAGATGGCCAAGCATCCACAAGTGAGCCAGTTGGTGGGGATGAGTCAGCGAGCTAGCTAAAGGAAGCCAAATAAAATAGATAAACCATTAGAATTCTTGTTTGTCTTAGTGTGAGAAAAGATGAATTTCCTTTATTGTATAAATGTTTTAAAAGACAGTTGGCTCTATTTTTTGTCTTATATGGGAGGCTCTCCACAAATATGTGGGTTTTGTAATTGTGCACTAAAGGACAAATTAGAAGGTTCTAGAGATTAGAGCACACCTGTCAGCTCAAGCAGCAATTTGTAAATTTATAAATAGAAGGATAGAAGAGGAACATAGGACTTTTGGCAGGTGAAAGAAATTTTCTAGCTTGTACGAATTACTTTGCTACTTGCTCCAAGAAAGGAAATTTTACCTAATGAAAGCCTGGAGAGGACGTTTTTGTCTGGAAATGTGTATTGAATGCTTGCTGGAATACTCTTGCGTCATTCACAGACTACAATGAGATATTTCTTTGCTGTTATGAATTATTTCTATGCAATGGATGATCTTTCTCTTTTCTGTACAATGATGTCTCTCTTAAATGATTAATGGAGTGTATTCAGTGAATTAAAGCTATCTTTAATATCTATTATCTTCTACTGTAATTGCATCTTTATGATTTAATGGCTATCTGTATGATCGTTAGATGTTTCTTTTAGCGTATTGATCATATTTATGGTTTGCTCCTTGCAAGGATAGATTAGATTTGCTTATACTGTTTTAGGTTAAATTAGATTAGCTACTTGCATTTAGCTTAGGGCACTTGCATTTCATCTTAAACGAAAATACATAAACGGTGGATCGGGCCGCAACCGGTGTAAAGAACAAGAATCTTTTAAATCTTATGGTAGCCGGAACCGTTAACCGGATGGATTCCCCACACCAAACGGTGAGCGATCTAATTGGGCTTGCTTACCAGGGAGAATCTCTTTCTGATTGATGCTGCGATTTTCGAGGCATCAACAGTTTTTGGCACTAGAAGGAGGGCCACCAGT
The DNA here is from genome assembly GCA_027924585.1 of Larix kaempferi. Classification (NCBI taxonomy): domain Eukaryota; kingdom Viridiplantae; phylum Streptophyta; class Pinopsida; order Pinales; family Pinaceae; genus Larix; species Larix kaempferi. The sequence continues at coordinate 4,013,981 of BSBM01000962.1, read as the reverse complement.
GCATGGCTGATAAAGGAGATTCCTCCATTGGTAGAAACATTACTGGAAACCTGCTTGAAAGAGTAATTTCAGACAATCCAAATCATGAAGTGACAAATCAAGAAAACCTCAATTCTGATTATGAACGACAAGGAGCACTGTATGCTGTACCTTTTATAGAGGTAGAATACTTAAGAAGGCACACACGAGCTTATGTTAAACAACTCGGTGGTTTAAATGCAATAAATTTTCTCCCTAGAAGAAGAACTCCTAAAAGAGAAAGACAGTATACCCATGATTCAATTCTGGTGCAGAACTTTGAAGAGCTGGTAGATTTATCTTTGGAAGAGATCACGGAACCTCTGAAAGAAGTCGATTCTGAAGATCCAGAAAATCTTGGAGATCTTTTCACTCCAAAGAATTCTCCACCTCATACTCCACACGATTCTCCACCCAATTCTACGCATAGAGCCATGGCTATACCTGAATGGAGGGCCAGGGGGGCATTAAATTTAGCTGGACCATTCCACAATCTGCCTAAAAATCCAGAGAAGGTTTTGCCTAAGTACGACCCAGGTAAAGGCATATCTACTGAAGATCGTCTTAAGAGTTTTTATTTAGCTTTGAACCTTTTAAATGTACAGCATGAATATGTAGTCTGTAGGCCTTTCCCATACACATTTGAACTGAAAGTTTTTTCCTAGTATTTTAGCTTACAAGCTAGCTCAATTTCCAATTGGGAAGAGTTTGAAAAATGTTTTTTAAAGAAGTATGGGAATCAGAAAACTGTAGCTACACTCGTGAGAGAATTATTGTCCATGAGAATGGAAAAGAAAGAAAAGGTTCAAGACTTCAACCAAAGGTTCACTACGCTCTTGAATAATTTCAGCGAAGCAACTAAACCTGCAGAAGAATCTTTAGTTGAATATTATACAACAACACTTGAAGGCCCCATAGCAATGTTCATCAAAAGAACTAAGAAGAACACCCTGATAGAAAATTTCGAAGAAGCTAGGAAGGTGGAAGAAGAAGCAGACAACATTGCTAAACATGCCCTAGATGCAAAAACAAAGCCAACAACTAATAAAAGAACCCTGCTACTTACTAGGAATAAAGAAGAGTCATCAGCAGACATGGAAAACGTAGTTAAAATGATGCAGAAATTGTCTAATAAAATTGTAGATCTTGAGAAAGATAAGGCAGCTAGTACATCTAGGAAGCCTTTCAAATCATTCTACAAGAAGAGAGAATACAATGACCAACCTCATCCACCTATGAACAACTCCCCTGTTTTAAATCTAAATGAAATAGGAATGGAACACTTATGTACCTTTCATCAAGAGACGCACTCTGAAAAGAGCTGGCCACAATGGATTAGTTCTATGAGTTTAGTAATGAACCAAATGCTGGATTCACAGATTCCAGATCAAGGTGATCCTTCAGAGGAACAAACCCTTGAAGTAGAGGAACCCTCCCCAGATACCACCATGGTATTATGGGACTGGGTACCTTTAACTGAATTAATAGAAGACGATCTCGTGGAGAGCCCAGTCTCTGCTGTAAACATTAACACTCACAGTAAAGGTCCCATTACAGATCCAGTTTTGAGCTCAACTATGCCGAAATCCTAAAGCTTCCAAAGTGATACCTAAGAGACACATTACAGTTATTCTGCCTCAACCTAAAGCTAACCCAGCAGCTGCCAAACAGCCAAACATTGACACAATAGTCCAGCAACCAAAAGTCACATTGAGCAAGACAGACAATCAAACGAAATTAGTAAAAGAATGTGATATGGGATATGACATCATTGAAGATATAAAGAAGGTAAAAGCAAATTTTTCATTATTCGAGATGTGTAGTTTGCCCCAAGAACGAAACAAGTTGTTGCGAGCTCTTCAATCCCAGCCCAACACTCCATTAAAAGATACTCAAGAAGACCCTAAAATTAATGAAGCCAGTATCGGCGGGAAATCCAAATCCCAAACATTGCCTTTTCTTTTAACTTTTGAAATCTTCAATCACAATGTACACAATTGTCTAGTGGATTCTGGAGCATCTTCGAATGTCATGCCACTGTCGATCTGTAAGAATATCAACGGTCAACCAATTCCATCTCCCGTTCAGATTATTCAGTTAGATAGGACTGTTGTTAAAGTTATTGGGGAAATGAAGGATGTGCTCATTAGGTTGTCGGCAGATTCTAGAATATGTCAGTTCATTGATATAATGGTAGTTTATATTCTTGAATCCTATGGTTTAATCCTAAGCAGGGACTGGTCCACAAAACTAAATGGTTACTTTACAACTGATTGGTCCCATTTATGGTTACCATATCAGAATAGGTAGAATTAGATTAAAATTTTGAGGGAACCACACATGAAACAAAATGTAACTGAGCTAGAAGGAAAGAACAAAGCTGTAGCCTTCTCATCTTCAGTTTTGGGGAATTATTTCTTAGAAATTGATCCGGGTAATTATCAATCTAAAACTATTAGCCATGAATCAGATAAACAATCCAATCTCCCTCATTTTTCTTGGACTGATGATATCGATTGTAACATAGTTAGCTTAGTCACTGACTTAGACCATAAATATACTAACTTAGTTAAATCAAATAATGTTTTTTGGATTTTATACTTTGATGGTTCCAAGACTCTGGAAGGATCTGGAGCTGGTTGTATTCTAGTGGATCTTGAAAGTAATAAGTACGTCTTGTCCTGTAGATTAGAATTTGAGTGTACTAATAACACTGCTGAATATGAAGCTTTAGTCCATGGATTGAAGAAAGCCATCGGTTTGAATGTTAAGTACCTAAAATTTTTTGGTGACTCAGAAATAGTTGTAAGACAAGTAAGAGATACCATTCATTGTCTTTCACCTCATTTGAAAGGTTATCAGGCTGAGGTATGGGATTTAATTACGCATTTTGATGCTTTCAATATAAAATCTGTCCCTAGACTGCAAAATGCTGCAGCTGATTTATTAGAAACTTTCGCTTCCAGATTGGTTCCAACTAATAACAAATGTTCAATTAAACTGGTTTTTAGGCCTTCTGTCCCAGACAATATCACAAATTTCAGAGTTTTCGATGATGACGATCAGATCATCAGTTTTCTAACAAATGAAGACATGTTCCAAGAAGCTGTGATAGACGAAGAAGAGCATGATGCTGTTTTACAAAAGAAAGATGAAGCTAAAGGAAATTTCATCCCCAAAGGGGTGAGGTCATTTGAAATGCTTTTTGATCTACAGAGTAAGTTCAAAAGGTCAGCAAACACTAAAACCAATAGCTCATCGATGCAACACGAATTAGTAAATCTGGGCACCGAAGCTAAACCAAAATTTGTTAACCTTGGTAAATGTTGTTCACCGGGAGAAAGAGATAAGTTCATCAAGATTTTTCAACAATATAAGGATGTTTTTGCATGGACTTATGAAGATTTGAAAACATATGACACCCGCATTATTCAGCATATCATACCAATCAAAGCAGGTGTCAAGCCATTTCAGCAGCAATTGAAGAGGATGCACCTTACTCTTGAACCTATAATTCAAAAGGAATCGAAGAAGTTACTTTATGCTAAGATAATTTTTAAGGTTCGGAATTTCGAGTGGGTTGCTAACCTAGTTCCCGTAAGAAAGAAGTCAGTAGAGATAAGATTATGTGTTGACTTCAGAAATCTGAACAGAGCTTCAGATAAAGATAACTATCTCATCTCTTCAATGGAACAAATTCTCTAGATGGTATCAGGATCGGAACTCTTCTCCCTTCTTGATGGTTTCTATGGTTACAATCAAGTATTAGTAGCTGAAGAGGACCATCTTAAAACTACTTTCCGCACCAAGTGGGAAACTTTCGCATACCGAAGAATTCCATTCGGCTTAATAAATGCAGGAGCCATGTTCCAACGAGCAATAGACATCGCCTTCCGAGGATTGGGTTGTCATTGTGTTGTTGTCTATATAGATGATGTGACAGTTTTTTCAAAGAAAAGAGAAGACCATGTTGTTCACTTAAAATAGATTTTCGATTGTTGCTGAAAATATGGTATCTCTTTAAACCCTAAGAAGAGTGTGTTTTTTTTTCTTGAAGGTAAACTGCTGGGTCATATCATCTCAAAAAAGGGAATTTCAATAGATGAAGAGAGAGTGCAAGTTATCAATAACATTCCCATGCCCCATAACAAAAAATCCATGCAGTCATTTATGGGCACTATCAATTTTGTCTGAAGATTTGTCCCCGATTTTGCTCAGACTGTTAAACCTTTGTAGCAAATGGTCAAGCAGAGCACACAGTTCAAATGGACAGACTTAGAAAAGGATGCATTTAGAGATATTAAAGAAGCCATAGCTAATGATCCTTCCTCAAGAGGCCCATATTTTGACAAAGATTTTATCTTGTACACTTTTGCTTCAGATGACTCCCTCACAGCTGTACTAACGCAAAAGGTAGAATTAGGAGACGAATACCCAGTCTCTTTAATGAGCACTGGTCTACAAGGTGCTAAACTGAACTATCCTATTGTCGACAAATAGGCGTATGCCATGTTCAAAGCAGTAAAACAGTTCATACCATATATTCTTAAGAACAGAACCAAAGTTATAGTTCCCCACCCAGCTGTCAGATCCCTTTTCGTTCAAAAGGAGTTGGGAGAAAGAAGGGGAAATTGGGTCACAGCTCTTCAAGAATATGACATAGAATTTAAACTGGCCACCATCATTAAAGGACAAGGCCTATGTAAATTGCTTACTGAACGTATAATTGATGAAGAGCAGGATTGGAAGAATGAAGCCGAGCTGAATTCAGTCGAAGTATGTCCCATTTTTATAGCTTCTGAATCATGGTATAGGGATTTAGTGCATTATTTGCAGCAAGGGTACCTACCAGAACAATGGAGTTCTAAAAAAAGAAGGGCCCTCCGTTTAAAGTCAATAGCTTATCAGATCATTGATGGAATACTTTTCAGAAAAAAAATTATGATGGAGTTTTTCTCAGATGCCTAGAGAAGGAGGATGCAGGTAAAGTCGTCAAGGAGTTACACGATGTCCCTACTAGGGGACATTATTCAGGGGAGACAACAGCTCACAAAATACTGAGAGCTGGCTACTACTAGCCCACTTTATTCCGGGATGCCCATACTTATGCACGGAACTGTGATGTATGCCAAAGGAGCGCTGGAAAATTACCTAAGGCAGTAGGACCCTTACAGCCAGTTATCATCTCAGAACCTTTCGAACAGTGGGGTATAGATGTCATTGGAGAGATAAATCCAAATTCTTTACTGCAACATCGATACATCTTGACAGCCACTGACTTTTTCACCAGATGGACAGAGGCTACCCCATTGTGTAAGATCAATGAAGATGCAGTCATCAGTTTCTTGAAAGAGAACATCATAACTAGGTTTGGGGTTCCAATTTCCCTAGTATTTGATAATGCCACTTATTGCTCATCTTTTAAAATAAATGAATTTGTTTATGAAAGGGGAATTAAATTGCATTATTCAGCCAATTACTACCCCCAGGGAAATGGACTAGCTAAGTCTTCGAACAAAAACCTCATCCGAATTCTCAAGAAGACTATGATTGAAAATCAGCGAAGATGGCATATAGCTCTCCCAAATGCCTTATGGGAAGATAGGGTGACTCCAAAGAATGCAAAAGGGGTTTACCCCTACACTCTTGTCTATAACAAGGAAGCCATCCTCCCTCCCAACATCTTGCTTCCATCCTTGCAATTGTTCCAAGCCTCCCGAGGGTCTGGTAGTCAAATTTTACAATCCAGGATTGACACCCTGCTTCAACTTCAATAAGCCTGGTAGAAAGCTAAGAACCGATTCCACCAACACTAAGATATAGTCAAAAGATGGTCCGATAAACGGAAGTTTGGTAAAAGAAGTTTCAAAGTAGGAGATTTAGTTCTGAAATGGGACCATAATCATGAAGGCAAGGGAATGCACATGAAATTCCAACACTTATGGGTAGGCCCTTACCAAATTTCTGCAAAGCTCAGCCCATCCACTTACAAGCTAACATACCTCCAGGGAGAGGAAGTAACCCTTCCCCTCAACGACCTCGCCTTGAAACAATACTTTGCATAGTCTCGTTGAGGTTTTTTGTACATAAATAAAAGGTTTCTTTGTTCCTTTGTTTTCTTTGTTGATCTTTGTTTTGTTTTGTTTTGTAGTTAGGTTTGTCAGTACCATTTACTTTTTTCTGGACTTTCTCTTTTCTTAGGCTAATAAAACCCAGCCCAACCCATGGCTTAGCGGTAGTACAGAACTCTCAGCAAAAAATTGAAATCTTGAAGGCAGAATCTCATTTGTAAAGAGAAGGAGGCTCTGTGACTTTTTTCTTCTACTGATCAGCCTTTGAAAATGGAGGGATCTCTTTTATGTTTGTTCAAAATAACCCCAATTAAATGACTAATCATTCAATATTTCTCTCTCACTATCTTAAGGCTCCACTCATTTTAACATTAATTTATGTCTCAAGGTTTCCTTGCTATTATGGAACCATGGAAAGGAAGCATGCTTCACAAAGGTATGGTATTTAAAATAATCCCATGCTACAAAGAAAAGCCTAAAGGCATATATCAAAGGGTCTGATTTCCATAAATTCTCACCTCAATCAAAGCATGGCTAAGATAAAAGCAAAATGTTCAAATCTAGAAAGCTGTTCAAATTAGCTCAGCTCAAACAAAGTTCTTCTCCGTCCGTGAAGCTTGATAAATCAAATAAAATCTCTCGTTCACACAAAAGGACATTATGGATTGAAGAACCAAAATCAAAGAATGGAATTTTAAGGAAACTATTTCTGGAAGGCTCAAACAACAAAAGCTGTCAAATACATGAACATCCAAAAGGATGTAGATAGCATGGGAATGAGGAACAAACGAATATCTCTGTGAAGTACTGTTATGATCCTATGGAGTCCTCTTTTAGTTAAGGCACCATAAAGATAGTCCTAAAAGAATTAACTCCATACTCTAGCCTTGAGAGAGTTTGAAACAAGTACAAGTCTTAGTCTCCTTTCTCCCAAACACCAATATGATTAAGAGATCACTTCATTCTTAAAAGTTGAAGTGTGAGGCATTTTGTTGCGCATGAAGCTATCAATTTAGATGTCATTCTGGGTCATGATGGGATTTTGTTTCAGAGATCTGTGTTCGTCAGCGAATCACCAATAATTGTTGTTGCTGCAACATCCTTCCCCAAAATTTTAAAGATATTTGGGGCCCCTCCTTCCACACATTTTGTAACAAGTGTTTTCCTTGTCTTTCATATTTATTTTTCTTTCTAGCTTGGCAAAATTTCAACACTTTCTTCCCAAACATTTTCTCAATTATTTTTTCTAAGGCAAAGTCACCTTTTCTCTTCAGTGCAATTTTTAGACTTAACTCATTCGCTTTACCGCAAACATTGAGCATAACTCGGCCGTCCTTTGGCGTAATCGCTAATGCTAAATATTCTGCTTGGAGCATTTGATAATCATAAATCTTCCACTTGGTGCAAATGTTGAATATAAGTCAGCCGACCCCTTTTGCAAATCTTAGACCTTTTACCATTTGGTGCGAAATTTTTGACTATAAGTCGGCCGCCCCTTGGCGCATTTACTAATCATAAGTCTGCTGCTTGGCGCATTTGCTAACCATAAGTCTTCTTCTTGGTGCATTCGCTAATGATACATCGGCGCATTTTTTTAGCCTTAACTCAACCACTTTGGTGTGCTATTTTTGACTATAAGTCGGCCGCCCTTCAGCGCAATCACTAATGCTAAATCTTCTGCTTGCTGTGATTATTGACTGTAAACTCCATAACCGACGCATCTTTTTAAATAGAAATCGGTTGCGTTGGCGCAAAGTTCAAATGTAAGCCGACCTCCTTTAACTAGCTCGAGTGCTAATAATATGTGGGTGCTTTGGCACAGGATCTATGCTTAAAAGCATGCCAACACGAAAATCTCTTAAGTATTTTCCATGACTCGTCGGGGCATTTGTTTGTTAGCGCACACTTTGTGACTAAACCTTGCGCCAAACGCGCAAGGCTTACCCATATAGCTCCCGCCTCCATAGATGCACCTCGTCTTCCCTCGAAGTCTAATGCTGCTGCAGCTCTATCAGCGCAGGATTTAACATCACGGTCGCCGCCTTAGCGCAGAGTTTAACCTTACGCTCGCCGCTTGGCGCGAAGATCTTTTTTTGTTTGTGTGCGCCCACAGAGTTGGTTGGGCCATCAATAGAGTCATGTGCCGTTTTAATTGCACAAGGTTTCGAGCCTCGTGCTTGTTAAATCTGCCTTATTAAATGCATAAAATGGGGTTTTCAAAGTCATTCTGCCATCTACCAAGAATAACAGTGCTCGGCGAAAACCACCTTAGAGCATGTGAGAAATACCTGACGATTCTACAGTAGGAACATTATGAATAGCTCTATTTTCTACTTACAGAAGCCAGCAGATGTGAAAGAAGAACCTAATAAAACTACCCATGTGTTATTTACCTGCATTATTTGCGTGAACTCAATGGTCTCTCCAGGCGCACAAAACATTTTAGGTACTTGCACATTTCTGTGAATGACATGACACCATTAAATGCTCCAGTTCCTTATTCCTCCATCAATCTGTCTTGGAATAATGAAACCACAATGGCTTGTATAGCTTGTTGGCATTTGCGTCTAGTATTTCTCATGATTTTCAACTGTGAAATGGTAGCTGCAATTGTGAATTAGTTGATTATTTTGTTAAAACAGCTTCCATATTATGAAAGTGGCATATTCTGAATTTTTCATAACTGTTTTGCTAATGCTTGAAGGCTATCTAGTTAAAACCAACTCTGTCAATTTTCTTTCACAGATCTATCAGTTCATTGGCCAGCCCGCTGTGCATATCTACTTTTTGGAAGCAACAGCTCAAAGAAGCAGCAGTAGGAGCAACACAAGTCAAATCAGATCTGCGCAAGCATGAGATTGCAACAGAGGCAACAATATCTGTTCAGAGAAAAATTATCTTGAAAAATCTCAGTTAATGGGCCACCCATATCCAAAGTGTAGATGGCCAAGCATCAACAAGCGAGCCAGTTGGTGGGGATGAGTCAGCGAGCCATCAAAAGGAAGCCAAATAAAATAGATAAACCATTAGAATTCGTGTTTGTCTTAGTGTGAGAAAAGATGAATTTTCTTTATTGTATAAATGCTTTAAAAGACAATTGGCTCTATTTTTTGTCTTATATGGGAGGCTCTCCACAAATCTGTGGGTTTTGTAATTGTGCACTAAAGGACAAATTAGAAGGTTCTAGAGTTTAGGGCACACCTAGCAGCTCAAGTAGCAATTTGTAAATTTATAAATAGAAGGATAGAAGAGGAACAAAGGACTTTTGGCAGGTGAAAGAAATTTTCTAGCTTGTACGAATTACTTTGCTACTTGCTCCAAGAAAGGGAATTTTACCTAATGAAAGCCTGGAGAGGATGTTTTTGTCTGGAAATGTGTATCGAATGCTTGCTGGACTACTCATGCATCATTCACATACTACAGTGAGATATTTCTTTGTTGTTATGGATTATTTTTGTGTAATGGATGATCTTTCTCTTTTCTGTACAATGATGTCTCTCTTAAATGAGTAATGGAGTGTATTCAGTGAATTAAAGCTATCTTTAATATCTGTTATCTTCTGCTGAGATTGCATCTTTATGGCTATCTGTATGATATTTAGATGTTTCTTTCAGCGTATTTCTCATATTTACGGTTTTCTCCTTGCAAGGATAGATTAGATTTGCTTATACTGTTTTAGGTTAATTTAGATTAGCTACTTGCATTTAGCTTAGGGAACTTGCATTTCATCTTAAACTAAAATACATAAACGGTGGATCAAGTTGCAACTGGTGTAAAGAACAAGAATCTTTTAAATCCTACGGTAGCCGGAACCGTTAACCGGACAGATTCCCCACACCAAACGGTGCACGATCTAATTGGGCTTGCTTACTGAGGAGAATCCCTTTTTGATTGATGCTACGATTTCTGAGGCATCAACAAGCCTTTTCCGACAATCATGTTCATTTTGAAGCTCCACAGCTCTCCGTGAGCTAATTTCCTCCAACTCTTTGTAGCTTGTCTGCAGTTCTGCTTGCCCTTTCATTGCATCAGTGGTTCTGTCATGCATCTCTTCAAAAACTTGCAACTGCAAGTAATGTAGGCTTGGCAATGTGATCTTCACAAGATCGAGTTCCACGCGGTCTACATCCTATGTATCCAACATTATTTCGTTAGGTAGCAGCAACCTCACTGCTAATGGTTGTAAATGGATAATGCGGGACCTCGTCGGTGCCGCCAGAGTCAACTGCGTTATTTGTATCTACGGAGTGCCTCCCGACTTTGCCTCTGAGTCTGAATGTTTCTGTGCTGGCAATCTCTACTGTACCTATTCAAATTTATCGGTAATCACCTCCAACTTATTAATGTTCTCCTTCAAGGTTTCGTGAAGCACCTTTTCCTTCTTCTCCTTCTCGATAATCATGTCTTCCATCTTTTCATTGACGACTTGAGTGATTATTTCATAATCGTCCTCTTTAAGGACTATATCAATTTTTTCCTTACTTGCTTTGGACTTTTTCTATTTTCCCTTCTGGTGTAGTGGACTTTCAAGTTCCTTCCTCTTTGTTGGTTCTTCAGTAATGGGGCATGGAATTGGATTGTCCTCCTCATCATCACTTAGGAAATCAAATATCTCGACCCGATACTATGCAGGCCATTCTTTCATGAGAAGATCAATATCTTCCTCTATCATGTGATAGCGTCCCTCGAACCATTCTATGTTCTTCCTTTGTTCCTTTGTTGAGATTTCAATGCAGCGCATGTTAGCATAAAAATTTACAGTTTGTATGTATTTGCTTGTTACCTCTTTTGATATGCACGGCGTGACGGTGATGACATCGCGTAGTTGATGACAGTAGGTGTGGAACACCTAATTCGTTGCATGTTGCTTCTGCGGATCTAGGTTCGCCCATAGGTTTTGATAGCATGGTCCTCTGCAGTCATTTTTATCAATGATCACGCCGACGTAATCCTTTGGTTCTTTCCAACCGATGAACGCCATTAGGACTATCAGCGATGTGAAGTGGAAATAAGTTCCACTTACCTGTACTTCGAGTAGCTCATCCAGAAATTCATTCAGTAAGTACTGACACCAGTTATACTTCTCTCCTTCTGCGACACTTGCACCTAGCAATACAGCGCCCATAGTTACTTCCAGTGGTCTACATTTCCATAGAATTTTACCAGCTAATATTTGTGTGACAAACTTTGTTTTGTTGTCCTTTATATCATTAGACTGATAACCTCTCTTTCCCTTCACAGCAAGTGTAGTCTGTTTCATTAATGCAGCTCCTTCTTTATCCTTACTTTTTCCTTGGATCTGTGCCTCTCTTGCTCAAACCTGTTATGCAATGGATCAAATCAATGTTCAGGTCGACGTTACGGTTGAGCCATAGGTATCCTTGGTGCATGCATGCCATTAAGGTTCGCACTACTGCATTGACTTCTAGCGACCTGTCAAAATGCAGGAGTCGTAATAGATTTAACAGTCCCGACTCTACAACTCCAGATAACGAGATTTATGCGACTAAGTTCTGGTTTCCTTTTACATCTTTCTTCCAGCACATATACCTGTCTAGCTGGAACTATGGAAACCTTGGTTCATTGTCATCCTCATGTATTTGTAGTAGGTCATAGTCTTCCCATTTACATTCTTGTATTTTACCGAGGAGATTATCTTCCAACTTCACATGTTTTGAGATTGGTGATAGTGGAATGTCATATTTTGTGTTCTTTGGTAGCCTCAATGTTGGCGCACCCTCTGCCCTCAGTGAGATATAGTCAGGCATGAACCTTAGTGGAATTTCCTTAGTGGTCTACGAACCCTTCTATAGTACTGATCTTATCGGTGGTAACTTCACTTTCTGCTCCTGTTCTTTTCCTTTGGGCTCCATGGATATAGCATGCCTCGGTGATCTTCAGGATGCTTCGGGCTTATCTTTGACAATATTCTTTACAGGGGTTCTCATTAACCCTTCAATACCTCCGTATTGAAATACCTTCACAACTTCTGGTAGCGTGATTTCTTGCTCTACTGAAGTTTTTTCAGACATTCACTTGGGGATTTATCAATAGGGTACCTTCTAGCTTGTAGAATAACTTAGAAAATAATGTCTGCAAGAAATTCTAAGTGTTTGGTAATGCCCGCGAGACAAAATATAGTGGTTTTTATAGGCACAGCTAGCCTTCCTCCGCTCCTTCTAACGGTTAGATAAGCATTAAATGGTGTAGTTGTTAGCAAAATTTATGCAAGATATCGGTCCTTTCCATCATTAACCTATTTAGAACGGTTATATTTGCTTTTAAATGCCCAAGCGGTCGATAGGAAAGTACTGTATAAAGGTTATATTTTTGACCAACATTGTAGTGGCTATTTTTCTGGAGCATTGCGTCAAACGACGCAGTAGGTGATCATAGGTCCTGTGTAGTTGGTTCATAGTATTTCATTTCTTTTCTCTGCGCGGTTGCCTTTTGAGCGTCGCAACAACGCCTTTTTTTTTTTTTGTTGCGCAGCTTCAGCAATGTTGCGCGATACATAGATCTATCCTTACACTTTGTGTATAGACTCTTCGCAATTTCTAGTGCCCAATTCCACTGTACTTGGCACTTAGAAACTTTTCCCCTTCTTCTTGATCATACTGGATGCTACGAAGCAGGACTATCATGGTAAAGCTTTAGTCTACTTCCATTTATCAGATTGGGTAATGTATCACTGACTAAAGTAGCTAACTGGACTGCGCCACTGTTAGTAACCTGTATGACAATATATGGTCCAAGCCAATGCATTTTAAACTTCCCTGGAAATTTCATGAATTTACTATCGTATAGGAGGACTAGATCAACTACCTAGAAACAGGGAAAATTTTAGGGGTGAATTATAGCCCATGGGCGAAATTATAGGGGTCACCAAGAAACCCTAGGCGAATTTTTAATATGAAACGAGTTTTTTTTAATTTAACATATTAGCCCCATATTTATTTAACCCATAGTCAAAGGAAATCGAATAGCCAAGGTCGCGAAAGAGGAAAAATTAATGTAGCCAAGTAAAATAATCCTGAAATGGTGAATTCGTCCAGAATTTCGGGTAATGGAGGCCCTGAAGAGTTGGTTCGCCCACCATTTAGGGTAATGGAGGCTGCAAATAGTTGGTTCACCGAGCATTTAGGGTAATGGAGGCCACGAACAGTTGGTTTTCCCAACCAACAATTTATTATTTGGGTAATGGAGGGCCGAGGCCGCGATCAGTTGGTAATGGTAACTTGGATCGAACTTTGCCCCCAGATTTTGGTGATGACGCCCACGAGCAGCTGGCTCACCCCACGTTTTCGGCAACAGCGGCCCGGCTTTGAGATTTTTTAAGAAAATCTCATTTCAAATTTTCAAATCGCCCCAACTCCCATCGATTTTGGTTAATGGGGGTTTGAATTGAGGTTTCAAGCACCAAATTTTGTTGGGTAAAGATTATTTTAATCTTGAGTTGGTCCATACTACATAAATGAGATGAAGGTTCTAGAATGTTGAAGTCTCTATATAAGGGGGAAAGAGCCAGTAAAAACCACATGAAAAATCATTACATCTCCGCATTCAGCAAAGCTTGAGTTTTTGACAGTGGCTTCTGCAGTTGTTCAAAGTTTCTTGGGGTTTACAGTCTTCACTGAGGCTAAGAGGTTAGTTTTGTTTTCAATTTCATATGACTAGATGTTTGGATAATAGGGATGTTACATTTATGGTATAGACCAAGGTTCCTCTCTTATGGTATACAAACCTCTTACCTTTAACATAATGATAGTATATTTTTTTATTACAACTTTATATTTTACAAATTCCAAACAAACAATGTGATCCACCTTAATGTTAACCCCAAATGTAGGGATGGGCTCCTGTAAATCTCCTCTTGCTAGCAAAATCTAACGTTGAATCATAGATTATGCAGTAATATTCAATGCTTCCTCTTCTTGCATCTACTTAGCAATTCTAAATATAGGTGCAGTCCAAGTGAGGAAAGGTCTACAATGAATTCCTTGATAAATTGCACGCTTTACCCAAGCATGTGGAGTGGCTGAAATTGGTAATTTGAGGATGCATATGGAAACAATATTTTGAACATTTTGTTATGCACTTTTGTCAAGATTAAAGCATGACTAAGGTGTTTCATCCATGGATGAATTCTGGAAGAATAAATGAAGTGATAGTAAGGGTTCATTATAATATGCCTCAGGAATGTGAATGAAATAACATGTTGATGCTCAAAAGACTGAAAATTCCTTACACATGAAACCCAAATTGGAGGATCTATAGGAAGTGAGAATGTATCATTGCTACATGATGTGCAAAGACTGTTGGCATTTGTTCTTCTCCTTGTTTTACTTGTAGGCATTTAGCCATGTGAAGGAAGTCATTGATCAATGATCAGTGTGTCTCCATCGAAGAAGGTTGAAGAATAAGTGGGACATTGCTGCTACTTTCACTTTGTTCCTTGATTGACAACTGTTTATTCTTGAGCATGGTGTAAAGCAATCCTTGGGAATTCTCTATTCAAGATTGATATTGTTAACATGCTCTTGATTGTTGAGGGATTATTATTTGATCAACTCACTGTCATGTTAAAATTACTTAATTAAGTAGCTAACTATTCTTTGCTAATGTGCTATGAGGAGGCTTACACATAATGCAGTGGAAATCTAAGGGCATAATGTTTGTGGTTAGTTAAACAAAACAAAAAACCATTATGTGGGTTGCATGATATCATTGGAAGTCATCAAGTAATATGGTTTTAAAATCAAGTCTTCCTGTAAAGAACTGGTAAAATTAGCTTTTGTAGCCTTTGGTTCCAAACCATTGCTGCCCACTCTAATTAAAGTCATCATACTGCTAAGAAGAATGCTTATTGGATGATATGTGGGAAGCTTCTACTTTTTGAAACCCAACTGTTGAAGTTCATCAAGCCTTGTAGGAAACCTTTTACTTTTATCAATTTTAAACATGTAGGTGAATTTGACTCATAATGCTTGGTGGATTTATTATTCTCCTTAACTACCCACGATTTGGGTTAAAATTTTAGATAATTTAAGTTCAGACAAGATCTATAATAAATTAAAAATAAAGGAAAGAAGGGGGGGGGACATTGAACTAAAAGAAAAGAGAATAAGAGAAATTGGAAGAGGAAGAAGAGAATAGGGGTGTGCTAGTGGGGTTAGAACTTGAGTCATCATCATGTGGAGCGCTCTTCCTTAATTCTAGACCATGGCCTGGTAGGCCCATAAAGAGATCTATATTAATAGCATGAAAAAATACATAATTGTACAAATCAGCGATTTCAGATATGGTCAATAAAAATTAAACCCCTTGTCGTGTTTAACTATGTTGTTAAAGTTGTTTGTCAGATTTGAAGAGAATTTAAAGTTATACTAAAGGAGTAAAAAAACAAAAAAATTCAAACATTGACTGGAAAACAAGAAAAGGGATCTAAGATAAGCAGGGGAGGTTAGAAGTTACCTATCCTCATCATCTTTTGATTCTTTGGATTTCACAAAGAACCCAATCTTCCAACTATTCTTGAGATCATCTTCCCTAGTCGGTTCATGGAGCCTTTGTTGTTTCTTCTTACTTTATTCTTTCAACTTATCCAAGTCTTGGCCTACTTCCTTGTCCAGATTGAGTAGCTTCCTCTCAAATTTCACCAAAATCTCCTCCCAAGATTTATGGGAATCTATCTAGTGCCACATTTTCCCTCTCTTAGTAGTGTGACTCTCTTATTTAGCACAAGAAATATTCTTGATGCAATATTAATGATTGTGATTCATTATGTAATGCACCCATCATCAATCAATTATCACGAGTCATTGTCAAATTTGCCAGATTTCAATTATAACCCTTCATAAGCAACGTATGGAGCAACTTTGTTATTGGAAATCTCTTCATGGAAAAAAAGGATGAAACAAAATTATTGCAAAAGTAGAGGGATGAAACAATTATAAACAGTATTAATTATAATGGGATCAATTAGGCATTATGATGAAAGAAGCTTGCTTAAAGCTAACAGTTTGCAGACCAAGCCAACTATCACTTGCAAGAAATACATATATACCACAACATGCTAGATCAATAAACTTCTAAGCTAGAAATTAGAAATGTATTTGTGATACAGATTCACTGCATATCAAATGAGGACTATATGTGAAACATGTGGCGGGAAAAAAGATAGAACTAGGCAATTACTCAGTCACATGAGGACAATCTAAAAAGGCCTGCTTAATAACTTCTATCATACAATGAATACCTCATAACTAGGCAAGTTACCACTAACAATGTTTTAGGACTATACAAACTCATTTTAACGATTTGCATACATAGTACCTAGCCTTTCCCAACATTGTTGAGTCCAAATAGTAATTACTTCTATTGAGAAGGAAAACAAGAGCATGGCCAACATCAAAGTTTTTGAGCCCTAGGATTTGGCATTTACTATTCATTTCATTAGAACACACAATGCTTGATTTCAAGAATTATGATGTGTTTACTTAGTACTATATGCATTTTAGGGCTATAAACACTCAGTATTTTAACAAAGCCTTTAGAAACTCGATCTGCAATTACTTTCGAACATATGAAGATCCATTGGATTTATAAGCAAAAATAAAAATGTGACGAGAATTACATAGGAAGAATGTGTTAATGGATTGGACTTTTTGACTTGGAGGAAACATAGCATGAGAAAGGAAACTATTATGGAAAAGTTTGTGTGGTATGGAGGCTTGGTTAGGCCCAGTGAATGTATGATCCTTGGATTATGCATTGTGACTCATCAAGACCACATTACTAGGGGAAGGATTTAAGACTATCACAAAGCTCTTGAAAGTGCTCTCTCTCCTCTAAACAGTGCCACTTAAACCCTTCATCACTCCATTGGTAAATGGTTTACTTGTGCTCCACACACTATTGCCGTGTTATCATAACCGGTTGATTCATACCAATCCACTTGGTTTGAGCCAGTTTTGGGGAAAACTGGTTTGGGCCAGTAAATAGCTTAACAAGAGGCAAGGTGAGACATTGACTTGGTCTGAACTGGTCAGTTCAGCCCAAATCCAGTCAATGAATCAGTGCAATGTCTAAGTCAGCTTGTCTTGTCGTGCTGATTCTGCCGCATACCTGCAGATTGTGTCAACCTAATAAAATAACAAATGAGACAGATCAGGATTAAAATATCTCTTGGTCCCTTCCTTTCCCTTCGGGAAAGTGAGTTACTTACTGCCCCCCCCCTCAAACCAAAAATCCCCCACTCCCAAACCCCCCTAAAACTATAAACCCAATCTTATAAACACCATTTGTCATCTAGTTGACCACCTTCAACCTAGTCATGTCATCCAGTTGACCTTTTCTTTGGAATTGTATTTCACTTTTAATATTGACATTTACCTTTACTTATATTTTACCCATTAACTTAAATTTTTAACATTAAAAGTTGAATTGGGATGCCAATTTTAGGATGTTTGGTGATGGATACAGTCCCATTGGATCTCACACAGAGAAAATAGGACTTAAAAACTTTTTCAATATACGCAAAACAATACTCTAGAGTCTATACCCCTACCTCTTGCACCTCTTGAGTTGGGAATTGTGGGATTCAAAGATTGAAACCTAGAAGGGAAATAAGCTGCCCATTGGTTCCAACTGATTGAAACCTATAGGCTACCTGATGGTGCCAACTGATTTTAAACATCAAATGTCAACAATTGTTGACGCCATGTTGCAAGAGAAAGAAAACTTTAGATTCTTGGACTTGATCGAGTTGGTCTAATGAGCTAGACTTCAGATTAAATAGTATTTTATAATGTTCTGTTCATATTTAGGATATCTATATTGTATAGGCAGACCCTGTACATTTTTGCCATTGATTGGAGTCAGGCCAGGAAAATTCAGGGCATATAAAAGTGCATATACTAAATAGGACACCATAAGAAAGGGTTGAGTCTACGGTAAGTCCTACAACTGCTCAGGATTTTATAATAATGAATCTAGTCCAGTGACATTTTGGTGCCATCATGCACTATGATGTTTTTCAGGGCAAACATATAACGATAGAATTTACTGGTGTCTTTTTCTCCAAACACCTAGCACAACAAATCTATGATATCCTTGTAGGGTTGCTTGAATTTAATAACATCATAGGACTCTTTCCTTACAAATTTCTTCAAAGGTTGCTCCTACCAAGAATTAACTTCTCTTATGGGATTGGCATACTCAACAAATTAATTTGAAAACCAAAAGATAAACCAACTTAGGGTTAACCTTTAGGCAACTAAAAAATTCTTGTGATGATTTCTGGATTTAAATCGCATAAATTTTCCCAGTATTAGAAACGATAATTCAGTATATCATTATGATTAACAAGGGGATCAGGATTCCAGTATGATCCATCCACCATTTGAGAACTTGGATTGCAACCCTGATAAGGAAGGATAAAATGGCCATTGGATATATTCCTGAAAAAGAGTTAGAAGTGTTATTTCTGGAACACTTTCCTTTCATTAAGCTTTCATATCTGATTGAGTAGGAATATATTTGGAATTTCCTGTATAGCATATTGTAGAGATGATTAGTGTTTTCAGCATGTTTTATGATGCCAAATAGGGATATGGTAACAATTCCATATAATGTTGTCAAACCAGCACCATATTCCAAATCTGTCTAGAGTAATTTCCAGGCATGTATACATATTTTTAATGAACCCAAACAGATCTGAAGGTGGTTTATTTAGGACTAGTTTTATGCATTAACTCACTGCTGTTATATTGGATGTTGACAAGAAGGGATCTTGTCAACATGATGGACTAGGATACATGTGAGCTTTGGCTTAGATATGTTTCTCTTGTTTGATTGATTTGAAGCTACTGATCATTGTTGGATGAGATCCTTTCATGGCATTTGATGGATGTGATAGCATATTCCTAACAAGATTTCATTTGTGAAGTTGGTCCCCATATCATCATTGGGTATGATATATGCAAGTTTGACTTGCCATATATCATAGAGAGGGAAAACACATTGAAAATAACAGAGTTCCCCTTTTTGGGGCCATGTTAGAAATAGCCGTGTTTGTGTGAGAGACACCTCTTTCTCATCAAGGCAATATGGTACATGAGAAAGTAAGGAAGCAATGGTTGAATGCAAAGTTCAGTTTGATTTATTTCAGCATTTTGAAACATGCATTTCAGCTATGCAGTAGTGGAGATTGAGAATACATTTTGTTTGTGGCATAATGCTGTGAAGTTGAGAACCTAATCCCATTTCATGGATATTGCTAATGACAAGAAGGGCTCTGTATTTTTAGAGATATTATGCATCCTATCCTAACACTTCTATAAACAACTAATTCTATTTGATATCAATGTGTTATAGTCAGTTGTAAGGGTAAGCTGTGAGGATTTTTGTTTTGGATTTTTTCGGAAAAATAGTGCCACTAGTGGGATTGGATTGGATAGGGAAGACTCAGCTGGTTTGGGATAAAACCATCCAAAACTAGTCCATGTTTTTGTTTGGCACTAATCTGTGTGGACTGGTTAACACTAAAACAAGTATTCAGACTTAGAAATGGTTATCATCTTGGAATATTGATGTTCTTTTGGATTCTATCAAACAACTGGTGAGTGTTCTTTCATTCACATCATCCTCAACATTATATTAAGTTAGTTGTATCTGTTGAAATTTGAAGTTACTTTTTAGTGAGAAATTTTCAATAGTGGCGGTTATTCTGCAAGCTCCAAAAATCAACTGGGTGTTTGTGATGGAGTCTCTAGATCAGAAAGGATTTTATTTTCCAAATCATAAAGCCTTCTCTATTTTGATGTCAATTTATGGAAAACATTTCCAGATAGACTTGCAGAGTTATAATGTAGTTGTTGCTATCTTTGGGCTATTGACATGATGGATTGTGTGTACTGACTTTTTTCTTTACAGGGAAATTATTTTTATATTGACACAAATGGTTGTAATATATCATTCGTTTGTAGTATTTCTATGTAGGATATTTTTCCCATTCAAAAAGTCTGTGGGGGTGTCTAGAATAATGGCGAAGGCCAACTGTCCTTCTTGAGATTTGTTGTATCTGCCTGTCCCAAAGTTTTTACATTTGCACATTCTTAAGGCTAACCACATTTTTTGTGGATGTATTGAGATCAAATATGTGGGAAGGTTTTTTTTCAAGGTCTCAATTACGAGGTTTTTATGTGAATTATCACAATCTTTTTGTATATGAAAATGTAGATTAATACATGATGTAATTGGCCTTGAATTCTCAAATCTAAAAGAATTCACTAGAAATTTCCTTCTGAACTCAAACAGATTTCTATCAAGAATAGTAAATGTCTTTCTAGACCATAGCCTTTTGTCTCCGATGAACAGAAAGTGGCTGATAAAGACATCCAATTCATCAATTTACATGTTATCCAACTCCATCATAGAAGCAAATAAAATCATTTGGACACATTGACATTAATGTTCCATATTCAAAATATGGACTTCCACTACCAAAATCGACTTGTTAAAGATGATCCCTCTTTGATATTGCTAGTGTATGTTTAAAAGGGTCACAACTCAGGTTTTGGCCTTAGTGTCTTCCTTTCAGTCATCTATCATCTACAAAGCACCTTGAACTATTGGAAATTTGTGGATAGATAAGAACTTTCCATGGATTTTCTTTGATGGAGCCTAGAAAGACTCATGTCAAGCCTGTGGGATGGGTTTTGTCATTTATCTCATATATTCACACTACTTCTTTGCAAGGAAAACTTAGGGGTAGGAACAAATAATACTAGTGAGTTTAAGGCCCTCTACTTACTCTTAAAATTGGCTCTAGATAAGGGAATTTGGATTATATAGGTCTATGGAGACTTAACACTGGTCATAAGATGGATGAAGCATCAAACCCATATTCACAACATAGGATTGCTTGCTTTTTCTCTAAAACTATAGGACATCTCAAGGCAGTTCACTAGCATTACCTTCTCTTATGTTTACAAGGAGCAGAATACTGAAGTGGACTCTCTATGAAAAGAGTGTTTACATATGGATCAAAACATTATTTCTGAAGAAGAACATGTGAATGGCGATACAATATCTGCTAGATATCTAAGCATCGATGTCTATTAAGTGTTTGCAAGATGGTCCATATGAAATTATGTCAATTTATTTATTTATTTTATTTTATTTTATTTTTATTTATTTATTTATTTTATTTCTTTATTTCTTTATTTTATTTCTTTATTTCTTTATTTCTTTTTTATTTCTTTTTTATTTTTTTATTTTTTTTTATTTTTTTATTTTTTATTTTTTATTTTTTATTTTTTTATTTTTTTTTTCTGTTGGAAATTTGACAAATATAAATGGTCTTGAGTTATCTTTTTGTTTTATATGCT